>CAUYON010028962.1:0-23427 GCA_963573935.1 Arctocebus calabarensis | reverse complement strand
AATACATGAATATTTCCTTAACAAATATATATTTGGTTTCATATGTATCTTAAACCGAAAACCCAATAATATGCTTAATAATGAAACAGAAACAAAACAAGGAAGCCCATTACTACTATTATTATTTAACATTATTCTAGAATTTCTAGGAATGCAATAAAACAAGAAGAAACAAGATTCAAATATTAACTTTAAAATCGATTCAAATAAATATGAATGTTCAGCAAGCTTACCAGTTCATATATATATGAACACAAAACAAGTGACGTTCCTATACATAAAAAACAATCTGATGAAAAACATAATCTGAATACATCCCAGTTATAATGAAATACAAAACCAAAAAGCAAATAAATTAGAAAAATTATTTGGGACAAATATTCTTTGCAATTAAATAACTACTATAAGCCATTAAGAAAAATAAAAATGCCCTAATACAAAAAGTGATTTCTCTAAAGAAGAAATTAAAATGATAATTAGACAAGTTTAAAAAGTTCAAACTCACTAGTCACTAAAATGCAAAATAAAACAATAGAATACCATTTATTTTTGTTCAAAGTGTCACAGACTTTTTTTAATGAATGTGGATGTAAGTATGCAGAAAAAATGGTACTCTTAAATTACTGTTGGTGGTTATGCATACTATTGGTACAACTTTCCTATAGGACAATATGACAAAAAATATTAATAGGCTCAAAAACTTTAAATATCCTACTCTTTAACCTTCTAATTTCTAGGAATTTATCCTTTAAATATATGTATGTATATACAACTCATATATAAAGTGTATATATTATATACATAGTATATATATAATTTATAATATTTATATACATAAATTTACATTCATAGATATTTATTAAAGCATTGAGTTGTGACAAAAAACAATCAGAAATGACCTGGGCATCCATATTCTCCTCCGTAGTGGTCCTGGCCAGGCGGCTGGCTTCGACATATAAAGAATTTGCGTAAGACAGCTGTGCAAAATAGAGCTGGAGGAGCTGTATTTGTACACAGAGAAACTCCTGAGAATAACCCAGACACTCCATTTGATTTCACACCAGAAAACTATATGAGAGGATAGAGGCAATGGTAAAACCTACCTAGAAGAGTATAAAGCAGCAGCTGTCCTTCCAGTCCTGGATTTAGCTCAAAGGCAGCAGGGGTGTTGCCCATCTCTGCTATGAATAAGGTTGCAGAAGTTTTACAAGTCCCTCCAATGGCAGAATAGGGAGCAGCATCTTTTTACACAAGTATAATGGAAAGCCATTTGGAAAATGTCACATTTAGGGCTGCACTGCTACAACTTGCATGCTTGGAAACTGACAGCATTCTGGAAGCAATTCAGAAAAAGCTTGGAATAAAGGTTGGGGAGACTACCCCAGCAAACTGTTCTCTCTTACAGAGTTGGAACAAACTTTTCATTCTTACAGAGGTGGAATGTTTAGGGAACTCTGTACATGTACCAATCATTCAGATAAATGACAATTACTGTGAGGATCTGACACCTAAGGATCCTGAAGTTATTATTGATGAGCTCAAGGTTGGCACAATTCCTAAAATCGGGCCAAGGAGTAGGTACTTCTCTTGTGAACTAGCTGGAGGTCTCACCTGGTTGACTGAACCACCCAAAGGACCTGGCTTTTCTAGGGAAGAAGGTCTTTAACTTACATTTAACTGTAAATATGTCACTGGAGAAATAAAGTATGAATTTCCTATCTACATAAAAAAGTCAAAAATAACCTAAATATCTAATAATAGGGGGCTGGTTAAATAAATGACGGAACTTCAATATGATTAAACATTACATAGCTAATAAAATGATGCTATATGAAACATGTTCACAAAGAGTTGTTCACAGTCACTGCAAAAGGTAATTAATAACACCATGCATTCCTATGCATAGAAAAAAATTAGTTTATATTATATATATCAACATATTAGTAATGGTCACCTTGCTTGTTCACAGTTTCCAAATTTCTAAATGTTTATTTTCTAATCAGAAAAGAAGATATCGCAGCTTCTTTTTTAAAAAAAAAAAAAATCCCTACAAATGCTGGATGAATCAATATCAACCAGTGAGAAAAAAATAGGGCTTTTTCTTAAGTTCATTATGAGACTAAAGTCTGATGTGGTTGCCAAACAACCAAGATGATTGAGGATTCTCTGGCAGAAGTAGGGAATCAAAAGCTAGGTTGGTATCAGGCCCATTTTATTTTTTGATGTTTGGACAAAGCTTGGAACATTGTGCTCAGTTAAGAGAGGTACACTTAGGGGACACTGATTCCTGGGAGAGTCCAGAGTGTTCTATGATTAACAGCTAAAGGAGATGAGAAGATTTCATCCACTGAAAAGAAGAATTAAGGGGATATAAAAATGCTCTTCAAATTTCCAAAAATAGAGCAAGGACCAATGCACAGAAATCACCCAGATAGCATCTAGAGACAAAAAAAAAAAAACCATTTCAACAATAAGACTCACTCCACAACGGGGAGGAAATGAGGCACGTTAGGGGTCTTCCAGGAGGGGTTTCCCATCAGGGATGTTGCAATGCAGAATCCAACCTTTGTAAGGGATTGTGCCATACACGCAGACCTTAAGATCTTGCAGATCAAAGTGTGGTCTGCAAGTGGCACTGATAGCACCTGGGAGCTTGAGAAAAATACAAATTGTGGCTCTCTCCCTTAGACCTAATGAATCAGAGTTTGCATTTTTCAAGATCTCCATGTAATTCATAGCACATTACAAAGTGAAAACAGATATGGAAGCGGCCCTCTAACTCAGTAGCCTCCCTATCCACTTGGGTTCTCCTGTTGCTACTCTGCTTTTATCTAATCTTGCATGACTTACTAAATATCTAGTTAATTATTAGCTAGTAAAGGCAGAAAATCTGAGTGGTTTGTGATAGAATGGGTATAATGAGCTTCCAAAGAAATATAATCTGATGAATGATTACATTCCTTATTAGTAAGTATTTGGGATAGGAGAGATTCCACTGAAATCCATTGACAGGTAAATGGATTTGAAGGTAGTTATGTATATTCTCCTTGGGCCAATGAATCAGATCATGTCCTTATATGATCCCCATTCATTAGTTACTGTGTTCAGGGAGCAATTTTAGGCTGCCCATCCATTCTTTAGAGCTACCTACAGAAGAGAAATGGCATTTTTCCTGCCAAGCAGCCGTATGTGCATTCGTTAGTTCAATCTATACTCTAGGAGAGTCTATCTATCCTGTGTGGACATAAACTCCCAACTTTCAAGAGTTAATAGGCCAAACCTTCAAAGAAATGAAGAGAGGCAGCATCACCAGACCTCATAAGACAAGGAACCAAGTATTTAAGGGTGGCTCCATGTTAAATGATAGGACTTGACTTCCCTTGTAACTTCATCTCCTACCAGTCCCTAATTTGCAATGTTCTTTAGCTATGAAACAACCAAACACTTCCAGTTATGCCCTCCACAACCGTCCTGCACCTTCCTCTGGAGGGCCCTTTAGACCTGCCTCTGCCTGGACAACTTCTGGTCATCCTTTAACACTCAGCAGAGGCTTCTCCTACTTCTCCAGGCATCCTTCCATCAGCATTGGCAGACGGCCTGCTTTAACTTCCATTGTCTCATGTGAGACCAGACCTGTCCGACAGAAATATCATGTAACAGGACCAGACACATTTAAATTTTCTGGTAGCCAGGTTAAAAAAATTAAAAAGAAATAGGTAAAATTAATTTAATTTTGTATTTTATTTAACTTGGCATATCTAAAATGTTATCATTTCAATAGGCAATCAAAAACATGTTAAAAATTACTATTGAGATATTTTACACTATTTTATAATGCCAACACTTCAAAATCCACAGTGTCTTATGCACAGACAGCCCATCTCAGTTCAGCCTAGCCACATTCCCAGCGCTCAATAGCCACATAAGGCTGGCGGTGGTGACTATATCAGACAGCACAACTTTATAGTGACATAAACAACTTATGGGTTTGCTTTCCCTAGCAGAAAGTATGCTGCTTGAGGGCAAGGTCAATGTTCTACTTTCAATCTCATTAGTACTTCCTCAGTGCCTGCCAGATATTGAGCGCTCACTAAATTCTTGCTGAGATGAACTGACTTGGAGGTATTTTGAAAGAAGGTGAAATTTTAGCAGGTGCTCAGATGAAGAACAGCTTATGCATATTTACAATAATTATGGTGATAAAAATAATAGCTAATATTTTTTTCTTGAACCACTATCTATGCTCACAATGACTCTATATACAACATACCATTATTCCCTTCATTTTTAATGAGTAAAGAAACTTTTTCCAAACCATATAGCTACTAAGAAGAGGAGGCAGGATTTATTAAAATAGAGATAAACAAAGTAAATGGCATTCATTACATATACACACCTCTACACAGAAAGATGAAAACAAAGTATGTTCACAGATATTAAAAGCCTTCCCCACTATAGCCTTCTCCTGGATCTCATTTACTGACATTTCACGTATAGCATCGTTCACAGAACTTCGTGAACTGCTGACTTTTCCCTCATGCAGAGCTGGACCTCTTTATGATTTCCCGAACCAGCCATTCCTGGCTCGATATTTGATATCTTTCATACTCACCTTCTATGTTGTTTGAGTCTGCTTGTCTTGTCAAAATAGCAGCATGGTGAACAGTCACTTCTCTCAGTGCTTCATCTTCGCCCAGAATATTGAAAAAGAGTGATAAATAAACTGCTTCCCTCCTCACAGCTGCTGTCCCCCTAAAACCCCACTGTCTTGCTCACGGGGCCTGTGGGGAGGTAAACAATAATTGTTGATGTGTGCTTTTGTTTAAGGGAACTGGGCTGAGATGTGCTTCTAAAAAAAATGATGCAGATTTAAAATTCTTTTTGGTGTACAAAAATTCCATTATCTTGAAACCGTTGGAGCCAGATAACCTGAACCATATCTGGCAAGGGATATAAAGCTGGAGATGTAAGGAAAGAAAATAGATTAGGGGAAGCTTGGAAAACAGGCGGCTGAGTCTACATTGGATGTGGTGGGAAATGAAGATCCCTTGAAGGTTCTCTGTGATAAAAACAGTGATTAAAGAAGATGAAATATAAGCAGGACGAACTAAAGGGAGCGGCTAGAATGTGAGAGGAAGCAATCATCCAGGTCCAAGGGAGGGGAGACAGCAAGGGTACTTATTAGCAGAGAGGCCCAGGATCCCATACAGCTTCAGTAACATATGCCCATGCCTAATTCACTTTACTACCCAGTTACTACCCATGTTTAGGGAGGGTTTTTTTTTTTTAATTTATGTTTTTACTATATTTGAGAAGGCAAGAATAAACTCAAGAGGAGCCAGATATTTTCATTAAAATGATAATAAAATTTCATCTCTATAAATACAAAAGTTTAACTGAGTGCCCTGCTGAGCAAATGAGCTTTATCATAAGCATGTGGAATAGTTTCTTGGGCAGAAATGGATTTTGGAAACATTTATATTAGGTCTTTATTCACAGAATAAAGAAGCACAATGAAAACAAAACAATTCCGAAAGCGGTCTCCTGCAGGAGAGGAGACTGTCACAAGAGGGCTGTGTGACAGAATAAAAATGGCTGCCCTCACATGAGGGAAGGGGAGAGCAGAGAGAGAAAGAATGAGGGAGGGGTGGGGAAAGGAAGAGCGGAGAGAGGGAAGGAGCGAGGGGGGTGGGGTCTTGGTTTGTACCATGCCTTTTGGGGGCAAAACATGACTGTAAGAGGGACTTTACCCAACAAATGCAACCAGTGTAACATGGTTTCTTGTACCCTCAATGAATCCCCAACAATAAAAAAAAAAAAAAATATACAGTTAAATTAAAAAAAAAAAAAGAAATGGCTGCCCTCAAAGGACAGCTCCAGCCTGAGAGAGTACCCCCAACTATCACCCCATAGGGTTCTAAGAGCCTTATCCATGGCCAGCTCCACAATGGCAAGAGGAGAAGGTTGGATCTTGGGTTAATTGACACTGCATGCCCCAACTCAGGAAACCATATACCATAATTTTGTTTGGTTTTTGACACAGGCCCTCACTCTGTTTCCCCAAGCTGGAGTGCTGTGGTATATTAGCTCACAGCAACCTCAACTTTCTGGGTTCAAGCAATCCTCTTGCCTGAGCCTCCCTAGTAACTGAGACTACAGACATGTGCTACCGTGCTCAGCTCATTTTTCTATTTTTAGTAGAGAAGGGGGTCTCACGTTTGTATAGGCTGGTCTCAAACTCCTGAGTTCAAGTGATCCATCCACTTCAGCCTCAATTTTAAATGACCTAGAGACTTAAAAATTATTTCATTCATGTTTAGATCTGAATGAGCTTTGGAGAACATCTATAAACCCACAGTTTAAGAATACTTTTAAGCTGCACAAGTCTTTTGCCAATTAAATCTGATGCAAATACAATGGATCAATATTAAAATGGGGCTCCTGAATGGATTAACAAGGTATGGTACATGTATACCATGGAATACTATTCAGCCACTAAAAAAGATGGAGACTTTATATTTTTTGTATTAACCTGGATGGAAGTGGAACATTATTCTTAGTAAAGCATCACAAGAATGGAGAGGCATGAATCCAATGTACTCTCTTCTAATATGAAGGCAGTACATGAGCTAAGGGGGGCAAGAAAGGGGGGTGTAGGGGAATGAACAAGCGGGGAGAGGGGAGAAAGAAAGAGGATAGGGGTCACGGTGTAGGAATCACCTCTTGGGGGCGGGACACAATTATAAGAGAGACTTTATCTAACAAATGCAATCAGTGTAACCTAATTCTTTGTATCCTCAATGAATCTCAAACAATAAAAAATAATAAATAAATAAATAAAATGGGGCTCTTTGGAATGAAAAGCCTGGAACCACACTCTCTCCCCTTCCTGTCCCTGCCTTCACCCCCCAACTTACATACACTGTGGCAGACCATAATACTCTTCCTGGGACCCTGCAGAGAAAAGAGTCTACTATTTTGTGTGAGCCTTTTGTGACAATTGAAAAACCCAAGCTCAGAAAGTTTAACACAGGCCTTCTATTAGCAGCCCGATGGCATACTAAACCACCTGGAAAACTCCCTTCTTGAAATATATAGAATGTTACCTAACTACAAATATCTATTTAACTGCGTAAAATGAACTCACAAACTCACCAGTTTGAAAATGGACATGATCTATAACCTAGTAAGTTCACGTCTAGGTATATACCCCAGAACAGTTTCTCAAAATGTCACTGAAGATGCACACTGGGTCATGGAGGTAGTTTCATAATTGCAATTGGCATATATATCCACATATAGATACATGGTAACACGCCCCCCAGACACACAGGTGTGTGAAGTAAACTGGAATAAACTGGATTCGAACTGAATAGAAAATAAGGCTAGGTGTTATTCTGAGAGACTTTTGTTCCATATATATGTGCACATGTACAGTTAAATATGTGCTACGTTTCCACGCAAACTGTATGAATGTATGTGCTAAGTTTCCATGCAAACTGTGTGAATGTGGACAAAACATTTTGATAAAAACACCATCTTAGAGAAGCTCTTGAATGTTAGGACAAGGAAATGTACAAGAACGCTTGTTAAAGCACTGTTTATATAATGCAAAATTTGAAGCAATTTAAGTGTTCATCAGTAGGAGAATCAGTGAGTATATAAAGGTCTGCTTGTGAAACATTAGACCTCAAAGCAGCTCAGATGAATGAACTAGAGGCAACTTGCTGAAATCTTATGCTAAATTAAAACAAAAGCAAGTTGCAGGATGACATGTACACTTGTTTTCATATATGTAAAGTTTTAAAACATCAAAACAACAGGTATACATGTACTCAGAGAATGAAAGCATTCTCATTCACGACAGGTCTTTTCTCTGGGTTAAGAGAAGGGGAAATGGGGCTAGAAGTTTACTCAGAACTTCAACTATGTCCGAAGAAAACTCGTCAAAGTGCTACAATTACCTCAAACTGGATAGGTGGCAAAGTTTTATTTTATTCTATTTTTTGTTGATTTAAAAAATGGGGGGGGGGTTGGTCACAGGTACTAAAGCGAGACCAAACAGTTGACTGGTGAGTATTTGGAGTGTTTTGTTGTTGTTGTTGTTGTTGTTGTCTTTTAAAGACAGAGTCTCATTTTGTTGCCCTCGGTAGAGTGCTGTAGCGACACAGCTCACAGCAACCTCCAGCTCTTGGGCTTAGGCGATTCTCTTGCCTCAGTCTCCCGAGTAGCTGGGAATACAGGTGCCCACCACAACACTCGGCTATTTTTTTATTGCAATTTGGCCAGGGTCAGGTATGAACCCGCCACCCTCAGTATATGGGGCCGGCACCCTACTTACTGAGCCATAGGCACTGCCCAGATTCATGAGTATTTGGGACTAAACCCAGGGGTAGGATCCTAATTGATTCTCAGTCCTGTCTTCTTTCCACGCGGTGCCCAGTTCATGATCTGTGTGCAAATTGAAGGATTTGTATCATTTCAGTCCTTGTCTTAGGAATTTATTTTTACCTGAGACATAATGTTCCCCACAGTCCACCAAGGCCACATCTGTTCTGGCCAGAAACAGCACAGGGCAAGTTTGCTTTGTGAAGGCTGAGCTAACACTTGAGTGGTCCCTTGGCTCTGTTCTCTAACTTTACTCCTGTATTTGCAACTGAAAGGTCAGTAGAGGCTTGGTCTAAATAGCAAAAACATAAGCAAAAGAGAGAGAGAGAAAAAAACAAACACAAAGGCTTAGGAAAAGGACGGCAAACCAGCTTTGAATGAGGAAATAGAGAACATCAAAGGTGATTAAATTAAAATCAGAACATTGCTGAGAAACAATAAAATAGGCATGGAGTGTATTTTATATGATGGGAGTAACTTGAAATAGCGGCATTTCTATAGCTTTGATCATAAATACATAATCTATTCTAGTAGGAGGGGGTTTGTTACTTTTTTTTTTTTTTTTTAGTCTATCTTAAGACAAAAACAATAAGACAAACAATGCCTTGGCAACACCAGCAGAATCTTAACACAGTGAGATTTATGGTGTTTTGGAAAAGTTCAGGGCAGTGGTTTTCATCATTGGCTCCTTTACGCTCTTTGAGTTACATAAGAGGCTCTTACTTCTCTTTCTTCTTACAGACTAAATACATAATCATAACCTCTAGGTCAGCTTTAGTTTTTCAGGTGGGGGATCTAAAGCCTTCTGCTTTGAAGTGGGTGATGCTGGCAGAAAGTGAAGATAACCCTTACGGGCCCAAACAGATCATTCCCCAAAGTTAAGAAGTAAACTGTGTGACTGTATCTTTAGGATACTTCTTACCCTGGCATGCCCACCTGCATTCATGATCTATGAATATACTCTTTTTCTATTACTGAGGGAAACTTGGCTCTCTGACAGAATTGCTTCAGTTGTATCAAGACCAAATACAGTAACAACCAACATTGACTGAGAGCTTACTCTTCTAAGTGCTTCATCTGGTCCTCACCATGTTCCCAGGAAGGTTCTATGACTAGACCCATTTTACAGATGAAAAAACTGAGACACAGGAGGTTGAAGTGATACAACTCAGACCACCCAGAATAAGTGGAGCACCAGATTTGTGCTAGCCAGCTGATTCTAACAGTTGGATTTTTAAGTTGTTATGTCTAGGAGGTGGTATTTGATACAAATAGAGGCAGCGACTGAGATGACAGCATCAAGCTATGCTAGCAATCACAGGGCCTGTGTCAGCCAAAGGGGTTCTAACAGGGAAGTATTCACACTTCTCTCCCTCCAGTGAAGGTGGGAGTGCTTCAGTAAAACTCAGAATTCTTTATTGAGAATTTCTAGCAACCCAGAATAGCTGCTTCTGAAATGGAGTAGAGACTGCTCAGAATGCCTATTTATCTTGTCCTACCTATGTTATGGCTAATTTCTGCTATACCTCAACTCCCAGAGAATGAAAGTGGAGATGGACTTGGAGATGATATTGGATAAAAGTCAGAAGGCTTAAACTTGAGTCCAGTGTTATCATCTACTGACTAAATGGATTTAGCCTTTCCAGACCTCATATTCCTTTCGTGTGCAATGACGCCTAATACACAGGGTGATAAGACTCAAATAAGATAGACACACAGAGAATATTGATGGTACACATTGTTGACACACAGGATCTTTTTTCTTTGTTTCATAAGTCGAAGAGCACATTACAACAAAATTCTATAACCATCTGTGATAGACCCACGTGATCCCAAGGACCCTTCTTATGCTGCAGCATTATTAATCTTGGTCAGGTCATTCTTCCTTTTTACTTTTTCTTCCAGTCTATAAAGCAGGGGTATTAATCACTATAGTCCCTATCAACTTTTTTGTGGTTTTGTTTCCCAGGTCTAGGAGAACCAAACTCAAGGTGTCTAAACAGTGGGTTGGGCACTTCCGGGCAACCTGGCTCTCCTAAGAGGAATCACATTCTAAACATCCCCAAAGGAAATCTAATATCTAATACAATCACGGTGGTTCCAACTGCCCTCAAGTTCAAGTGGTAGAGAAAAGGGAACTAGATTCTGTACCAGAATAGCTGGGTAGATATCCAGTTTAGCAGGCAACCTGCTAGAAATGGGGGTGGTGGCATTCCGACACTTGTTCTGGGTAATGCCAGACACATGAGGAATGCAGAACAGGATGACCTTTGAAGGAGCTTGTAGCCCTGTGATCTCCATGTGACTGCTTCACTGATAAGTATCACTTGACAATGATGCCAGGTAAGACCAGCCTCAGCAGGCTGGGAGCCACTGCCCAGGGCCTTATAGGCTTCCTGCCTCTCTGCATGGGCCTCTCCATGGGTGGGGGCTCTCAAGGACTAGATGCTTCAACCGTGGCAGCTGTAATTTGAGGGAGAGACTAGAGCGTGGTCCTGAAGCAGCTGTTTGCCAGCTGAATGCTCTGCTAGTTTCTCCAGAGCAGGGCTGAGCCCATTCCAAGGGAAGCTAACCCTGATAGCTCTGGGAAAGCCCATCTCTTGGGAACTGAGGTACTAAGGCTGGGAATGATAGATCATTCTCACAGGGAAAAGACAGAAGGGGATCAGTTGCTCTTGCAGAGTCCACTGCATAGATTGTCCCTTGGCAGTCCCTTCCCCTGGGCTCTGAAAGCCTGAAGCAGGTGATAAGACAATTTGCCTATGCAACACAGAGCTTGGTCAGCAGCCTCAAGATCTGTCATGATGCCAGTGAGCTGAGTTGCTGGGACATTACCATGAAATGAGTGTAGTAGGCAGCCTCCCTAACCCTGTGCAATAGCCTCCCACTAATAGTTCATTCTGTGTTCCCAGCAGGTCATGTTCATTCCTGGCCATTCCTCAGGCTTACATGGCTGGCTTCCTTCTGCAACTCAAGGGTCATTTCCTATGAAAGTATCAAGTATCAAGTATCACTTTCTTAGGTCTTACATGGACAGAGCCTCCCTTTACCTATAGCACAACACCCTTTTTTACACCCATCTTACAGAACTTCTTATCTGAAGTGATCCTGCTCATTTCTTTTTTGTGTTTATTGTTGACTTTTCCTTATAGACTATTAGCTCAGGGAGAGCCAAGATTCTCTCTGTCTATCCCTACCACTTAGAAAAATATCAAGCAGATGATGAGGGGGGTCAATAAAAATCAGCAAAATTAATTAAGTCATTAATTCTGCCTACGATAGGCATGTAGGGGTACAAAAAGGGTTTCCCAGACTGTGCTCTGAAGCAGTGGTGAGATTTCCAGGCACTCAGGTGGTGTTGGTTGTACACTTTTGAATATCTCACCATTTTAAGAGCCATCTCTTCTTCCTCTATTAAAAATCTGAGAATCAATCTCTGAGCCATAAGAGTTGGTTCCCAGCACCCATGTTTTTACCATATAAAAAACATGGGAATGCTTTTGGTTGCAAGTAAAAATATCAATGATAATAACCTGTTAAAGTTCACTGTGATTGCAACAAATAGGTTATTGTTTTCCTCAAATAAGAACAAATCAAGAGGTATGTAGTCCATTGTCAGTGTGTGACAGCTCAACCATACAGGGAACTTGGCTGTTTCTTCTTTGTATCTTCTATTCTTAGCATACAACTTTCTTCTTGGGCTTGTCACAGCATGGTCCCAAGATGGCTGCTAACCCTCCAGGCATTAGGTAAGAAAATGGAGAAGGAGATACTTTTGGAGAAAGATACTTAAGCATATGATGCCAGCTAAATTTGTCATTCCTTTTTTATAAGGAAAAGAAAAGCTTTCCTAGGATTATATCTAGCCAGCGTCTATCGCCTATGTCAGAACTGGGTCACATGGATGCCCCAGACCAATTACTGAGAAAGGCAAATAGTATTACTATGATTGGTTTAAACTGTCCTAATTTACATAATCCATCCCCTGGGACTGGAGAAGGGACCTATCTTCCCTGAGATTAAGCTATTGCCACACTTTCCTGAACAAATCAAAATTCTAGTAAGAAAGAAGAGAGAGAAATGGCTATTGGCTATGCCATAGCTAAATGGACTAGGTGGACAGTGGACCCAAAATTGGGCCTATAAAATCTCCTTTTCAAGAATTACAGCACAGACTCATAGAAACTGAGATTTAAAGGCAGACCTCTTGAGCTGTCATGTTTCTGAATCCTCTGAAAACTTGGCTGTGTAAAGTCTTTAAATTCCATCATATGCTTAAGTATCTTCCTCCAAAAGTATCTTGTTTTCTTAGCTAGTTCAAGGTAGTTTCTGTTGCTTAAAAGCAAAGATCTTTGTTATATGAGCATCTAACTACCAACATGCCATGTGGCTGAATCAGGCTGTGCTGGGCAGTTTCCATAGGGTGTCAATTATTCATACCTCCCTTGGAAGCAACACTGCCCTTTGAATCAAACCCTTTGCTCCTTCTGAGGTGACCCAAACACTGTAGACATTATGTCACCAGTCTGACAACATTCTCTTCCTCCTCTCCACCTCCAGACAGTGTTTGCTGAGGTCCCAAGTTTACAGAGATGCCCCTGAGCACTAAAGACCTGAGTGGTACATAGGGATGGAGGCTGCACAATGGCACCCAGGCTAACTAATAGAGCTAGTTAGTCTCAGCACAAACCAATAATAAAGGCCAAAAACTGATCATTAGCCTCGTGCTCTTTTTCTGTCATTAGCCACCTTATTATCCAGGTCACACACTCACACACGTACACTTATACAGTTATCCACATGCCCCACATTAAGAAACCATATAAGTGAAAAGCCTACATAGCCTAGATTAGGATTTAATTCCTGCTATAGACCTCTGGCTCCATCACTTATAAACTTGATCTACATTCTTTTTCAAATGTGTATCTCTTCAACTTTTGTAAATTTTAGATAGGATTTCTCAAAATATGTTGCTTGCAACTTAGAAGTTTTACATGGACAAATTTTTTTTTTTTTTTTTTTTAGACAGAGCCTCAAGCAGTCACCCTGGATAGATTGCTGTGACATTACAGCTCATAGCAACCTCCAATTCCTGGGCTCAAGTGAGTCTCCTGCCTCTGCCTCCCAAGTAGCTGGGACTATAGGCGCCCACCACAACGCCCGGCCATTTTTTGGTTGCAGCCGTCATTGTTGTTTGGCAGGTCTGGGCTGGATTCGAACCCGCGAGCTCAGGTGTACGTGGCTGGCGCCTTAGCCCGTTGAGCCACAGGCGCCGAGCCTACATGGACAAATGTTTTCATGACCAGATGACTTTTGGAAACAGCTGGTTAAAGACAGTTACATGTATTCTTCACTTCCAGGTGTGGCAAAGCCTGCAATATTCCAATATACACAATGAATATCTAAGAGACAGATGCAGTATGTGGCATTTTCCAAATTTGCTTCATCATTGACATTTTTTCCTCGGTATATGTTAAAGGTATATGAGACAGGCTTTGGGAAACACTGCTAGTGAGGAGGACTCTGGGGGTATATCCTAAAACTAACACTTTTAAGAACCAAGAGACATATTCTGTGACTTGGTTAATTCCCTAATGAATCTTGCTAGATAGTTAGGACTATGCCTGAGTTCTACATCACAGCTGCTACCCTGGACACAAAGATAAAGGCCTAGGAAGGAGTAAGCATGCTACATTCTTATATTAATCACATTTTGTCTCTCATCATGTTCCCCTCGCTTAAAATAAACATGTGAGGCCATGTGAGCATAGAAAGAATGGAGTCATTGCCAGAGACTTTAACACACTATTATTTTTCTTCTGTTCCAAGCTCTAATCAAAGTAATTTTAGTTAATGCGAGGATGACCAACCCACATTGACTTCAGTGACCTGGTACATAAACCAAGAGTTTATTTGTCTTGTTTTAAAGTCCCCTTCTAGAAAAGACCACATAACAAAAATGTCCTGCCTACCAATGTGTAAACATGTCCCTAAATCTCTGGCACTGATTTGACTGCCTCCTAAAGTTCATATGCTTTCAGCATGCCTGAACTGACAAAATGATTTTAGGAGATTTAATGCCTGAATTGGCAATGGTTCTGCCAAGGCTTCATCTGTAAGACATCTAGAAAGACATCCTGGAATCCTGCTCCCAGGAGTAGAAAGACTTAAGTTAAAGAGGAAAATAACTGAACAGACTCATTCATTATTACAATTTAATAATATAAACCATAGTTCCTGAAATAAGTCTAGGAGTATTTCATGTCTAACTTCAAAGGTTTAACATTATCAGCCATATAATAATCAAAACCTCATTGTTTATCTTTATCTCCAAGGTAAATATGTTCAGTTTATATTAATAAGGACCATAACTCCCCTAAATTTACTTTGGCCTATATTCCCCTAAATTGCATCATTTGAAGTGACTGTGAAATTGAGACTCTAACCAAACCCTTGTACCTTACCTCTGTGAAAAGGGAATGATCTTCTCTGTATCAGCAAGAATACTAAAAGACATGGTAGTGTAACAGGAAAATAACTAACAAAGTTATCAGAGGACTGAGGTCCTGGTCAGTTTTTAGACAGCTAATAAGCTGGGTGGGATTTATTTCTGCCACAAAATCCATATGTTGAAGTCCTAAACTCCAGTACATAAGAATGTGACTTTATTTCAAAATAGGTCTTCGCAAATGGAAGGTCTTCAGGATGGGCCCTAATCCAATAAGGACTGGCATTCTTATAAGAAGGGGAAGTTTGGACACAAACATGCATAGAGAGAAGAGAACGTGGATAAACACAGGGAGAAGATGGCCGTCCACAAACCAGAGAGAGCCCTGGAACAGATCTTCCCCTTTCAACCCTCAGAAGGAACCAGTCGACCAATGCCTTGATTTTGGATGTCCAATCTCCAGAACTGTGAGATAGTAAATTTCTGTTGTTTAAGCCACGCAGTTTGTGAGACTTTGTTATAACAACACTGAGGAATTAATACAGCTGTGTTCCTGGGTAAGTCTTTTAATATTCCTGGCTCTCATTTTCCTTATCTATAGCATAAGGCAGTAGATGACCTTTGAAATTGCGTGTATCCCTCTAAGTTAGTGATCAAGGATGTAGGTTGCCTCTCACCAATTCTCCTGAAGTGTGAATATGCACCATCTTCTGAGAAAGCTTCCCCTCTTACGCACAGATCAATGGATAATAATGGGTTGAAATCATCTTTGATTGTCCTGTCTGGTCATCCTAATTTATATTTCAGTAATGCTTTAGGAAGCAAAATAAGGAAAATAGAAGAGTGCTTATATTGGCACAGGGATTCTTATGAAAGGCTACAGACTTATAAGATCATATCTTTTTTCAAGACATTCATGATTTGGAAAAACAGCCTTCTAATATATTCTAATGGAGGTGCTAGGGTAAGGCTCAGACAGAAAGATCAATAACAAATGTAAATTTCATGACATGGTTCTCCACGGCAGAACCTCTTTTAAGTAAAAGATAAAAGAACACATTGTGTGCTTTCTTCATAACCCATTTCTGGGCATTCTCTTTCTCTCTCTCAAATGTTTATCATGAAAAGAAACTTGTTTCCGGCACAACTATTAAACTTCTGAGTGTCACTATCCTGTTCCATCTCACCACCAACAAAATAGTTAATAACAATAACTTTTTGCAACCTTTATTAACCTCTCATTAGCATGTATCATCTTGGTAAAATACCAGACCATTAATGCATCTTCAAAGCCTGAATATAGTATTAATGCCAGAATCAAAATGGGTAAGAAGAACATTTTGGCAATGCTATAAATGCTATAAAACAGAACTAATGTTCTAGCTCCCCTTCTCTCTACCTCATTGAATATATATGCTCCTGCCAAAGGAAATAGGAAGAGAAAAAGTCTATTCTGATAGGATTTTATCATTGCAAACCAGGATGACCTTCTTAAGCAGATGAACAGCTGGCTTAGTATCAACTGTACTAAAACAGAAATCAACATATTGGCAAACATAAATCCAACATTTAAATTGACAGTGTTTGTATCAGCCAGGCTCCCAATAAAATGGAACACTCATATTAGGGTAATTCAAAGAAGTTTGATATACAAAGCAAATTTTTACAAGGGTATATGCAGGGTATAATATAACCACAAGGATTTGTAGACAATAATCCAAGGTTAGAAGCTGAAGTGCTATCACCATCGCTAAGCACAAGGAGACAAGAAAAAGGAGCAATCTCCAGGCCCAGGAAGAAGAAATCTACATTGAGGAAACTGCCTAAAAAAGAGATAAGGCCCAAGTTGGTCTGCCAAGGTGAGCTTGAGGGGAACCATGCCCTAACTCTACTTACCTTTCTTCTTTCAATTCCCTGCCAGGGTATCCCATTGGTCAAACCCAAAGACAGAAGGAGGAGTGCCCATTGATATAGTCCATCCTTTAAAGACCAGGATGAGTCGATCTAAAGAGGCAATCAGATGACATACAACATAGTGCTAAATAACCCCAACAAGTGCATTAAAATACTATTTATAAATTTTGAGAGAATTGTGTCTATTCTTGTTCACCATTTTATCAGCTATGTCATTCCAGCATCAACCAAATCTGATTCTCTGAACAAGCTGGGTAGCCAACAATTAAATTTCATTTGGACATTATCTACCCAAAGTTAACACAGTTAAAAGTTAGCACCCCACAAGGTGGCCTTGAATTAGATGCCAGCTGCACATAGGGTTCCTAGGCTACCTGCACTTCTGTCTAGCCCATCACAAATTTGGGAGTTCCCACAACCATTTCCCAAGTTCAAACATTTGCTACAACGACTTACAGAACTCAGGAAAGCTCTGTACTCTACATTACAATTTTATTATTATACGGATATAACTCAGGAACAGCCAAATGGAAGAGATTCTTAGGGCAAGGTAAGCAGGACCAGGGCATTAGGGAGGGTATTGGAGTGCACGAAGCTTCCACACCCTGTCTTGGCAAGTCACCGTCCCTATATATCAATGAGTTCACCAACCAGGAAACTCCATAAGCCTCAGTATTTCAGGGATTATATGGAAGCATCTTTCCAACATAGGCATGATTTCCAAATCATCCACCATTGATGACTGACCTAAATCTCCAGCCCCTATCCCTCTCCGGAGGGTGGGGGTGGCACAGGACTAATAACTCTAACTTTTTTTTTTAACTATGACTTTCTAATCAGGTGGTGACCAGCCTTTAATCTGAAGTTATTTAAGCACTGCTCCCTTTGATCACATCATTAGCAAACGAAAGAGACTCCTGTTTCTCAGGAATTTCCAGGGGCTATTGGGAGCTCTGTGTCAGAATCTGGAACAAAGTCCAAATACGGTGTTTTGTTTTTTTTCCTCGTGCCACCCCAATATTTACTAGTGAATGACATAGGTTACTCTGGAATTCTTTCTTCCTTCTTTTCTTTCCTCCCTTTCAAAGTATTAGTGAATCTTTTAAGCTTAAATTCTAAGTGGTTTTACGATCCTCCTCCCTGGTTAGCTGGATAACCTAGCGAAATAGCGAAGTTATCCCTGAGGGCTCCCAGGATTTTAGGGTATCTCACACCTCTGCTATCCCCGGCTCAGGCAGACTCAACAGAGAAATGCTCACCTTGAACTTTTAGAGTTGAACCTTAACTATCGACAGACCAGCTTCTCTAGTCTCCTCACAGGCTCCTCCCTTCCTTTCACCACTAACCACCAGGTTCTGATGTCCTTAAAAGGAAGAGGAAGCTGTGGGTGGACATTTTCTGGTGCAGAGATGTTTTTTCCTAATATCTGCTGTACATCATGCCACCCAAAGGGATTTATATCCTGAATGGTTCTCCAAGACAGGAGTTCCACCTCACTCTTTTAAACCCCTAAATGACCAACGTTTTATATATCATGGGGGAAAAGTGAATTTCTAACTGGAGAGAATTTCAAACTAAGAATGAGGAAAACACAAAATGTAGGTAAGACTATATTCTAAGTCAACTTGAGAAAATGAAAGTGAAAAACAGGCCCATTCAGAGCTAAAATGTCTGGAAAACATGGCGTAAAATTCCAGGATTTAAATAGGGATTGGGGGAAATGGTTTTGAAGTTTTCTATCCATCAGCAGAGCTGGGTGTCATTCTGATGGACCACTTCTTTATGACTAGTGATAGCCTTCCGGTATTAACCAAATTGGCAAAACTCTATGACCAGACTCTGGGTACCCTAAATAGTTATCCAAGGGCAGGTGAACAGGCCCTTTTGGAGAACATTTTTAGCCCTGCGCACACAATCATGGCCCACCTTTTTGTGGAAGTAGGGTGCCTTTCAGCCTGAGCCAAAATAGTAAGGGGATTCCCAAATTTCCTCAGCTGAATACCCTCTTCCTTAGCTAGTATACCCTCTGTGTACGTGACATCTTTGATCACCAGCACACAATATTTTCACGTTAGGTACTGATCAGAAAATGCGTCCAAGAACAGAATGTGTTACACAGCTTGCAAATTTTCTAGAGACACCTAATAATGGGAAAAATTGCCTAAAGTTATTTTTCTAAATCCATTTGATAATCCTAAATGATCTGGGATGGGTGGTAGCCAGGAGAATCTTTTAGAAGAAAGCAAGAGAGAGAGATGTAGTGGATGCCTACACCCCAGCAAGGTGTACTGAATCAAAATTTCTAGAGATGAGGTCTTTTGTTAAGCTCCGCCCTCCCCATCATACAATGGCAAAAGGCACACTGACTATTCTTCCATATATCTGAACTATACTTACCTGGATTGGGTGCATTAGTATAACGAATTTTTTCAAAATTCTGATCCTCCTCTCACCCCTTCTTTCTACCTTATCTTCAGTTGAGATCCACTGAGTGCTAGTTCTCTATTATACTCAGTTACTAAAAAGAAATATATTTGGGTCACATATCTTAATTCCCTACCGACATATCTTAATGGAATTAATATTTAACAATATACACTTGACTTAGATTAGAAATGCCTTACAGGAGTTATCGACTTGAATTTTACATTGTTACCCCTTCTGGAAAATCATAGTTTTAATAATCTGATACATTACCTGACATCCATTACATAAACTCTTCACAAAATTCCGTGTCAAAAAAGAGAAGATCCCCCCAGCAGAATATGTCTGCGTGCTTCTAACAGACAATGATAATGAGATAATGCAAAGTATAGCCCCAGTGCCTCAGCTGCTAGGAAACAGGCTTTTTTTTTAGAAATAACTATGCATATTGACAAGAATCCTTAGAAATGGAGTCTTGTAAGACTGTTGTCTAAGAGACTTTGTGATAATAGGAATGTCCTCTGTCCGCACTGTTCAATTCAGCAGCCAATAACCAGAAGTGGCTAGTAGGTGCTTAAAATGTAGCTAGTGCAACTGAGGAATGAATTTTAAATTTAATGTCAACCAATTTAAATTTAAATAGCCATATGTGTCTAGTATCTACATTGAACAGCACAGTTGAAAGGCTACTTTTTTTCTTTTAACTTTATAGTTAATACTCATACGTAAATAAAACAATATAAAATTGTTATGGGAGTTTCAATGTAGGAGCAAATGTTATATTTAAAATTGTAAGAGTGTCATTGGCTCTTAGTAATGTTATTTGAAAGGATGGAAGAAACTTTGTTGTTCCCAGTGAAAAGGAGAAATCTCGAGTCCTGTCTTTGGGCAGCCTGATTTAACTAGATATGCCTCTGGCCCGGGCTGTGACAGTTAGAACTCCTGAGACCCGCTGAGCTCCCTCTCAACAGCGTTATCAACATCACCCGCCTGAGCAGCAGGGACAGTGGGCGGTAACTTTTCCTCTCCCTTCAACTAGGGGTTCTCTTCTGTTCTGATCTTATTTGGTAAAGGGAAGGTAGGAAGTTGCTTTAAAGCTTGTTTTGTTTAATTCGTAAGTGGAGAGTGTGTTCTCTGTTTAAGGAACAGCCCCCTGGACTTACAGGGTTTCTCAGTCTCGGCATCATTGATATTTTGGGTCTCATAATCCTTCGCTGCAGAGGGCTGAGCTGTATGTCATGGGATGTTTATCAGCATCCCTGGCTTCTGCCCGTTAGACAACATAGCATCCCCCACCATTCCCAATAGTAATAACTATTTCTCTAGACATTGACAAATGTCCCCTGGTTGAGAACCACTGACTAACCTAGACTATAAGGTCTTGGACTGTTGGGAATTTGAGGAAGAAGACCAAAACCACTTAGTTTTTTTGTTTATGAGTATTGTTTAATCTGCAATAACCAAGCAGATGCCTGGGACATGACATACACTCAAATATCGCTGGGATGAATGAACAAAGGCAGCTAATATTTTTAACTTCTAAAATATGTCCCTCAGAGCCTAGCATAAGACCCAATCAGAAAATGTTTTTGGGTTGGTTAATGTTCTTACAGATTTTCACAAAAAGCAGGAATTTCTACTAAAGACTATTTGAGGAAGAAAAATGCTACAGAAAAGACATCTTTTGCATACCTTAATGCGTAGGGAGTGATCTCCTGGCCTGTTAGGATTTTACACAAATAGTGTATGTCTAAAAAGAGCCTCACTAGAAATCCAAATGAAATGCCATCACTGCCAGCAGGTGAGGAAGCAAGGCTCCTTCACTTCTCCTGTCCCTCTCTTCAATGTGAACTTCACCAACGTTGGTGAACAGAGGACTGGAAAAGGGTGCTGGAGGTCGGTAGAATCTGGTCCTCAGTCACCTCCAGGACCAGGTAAGAAGTCTCAGGAGTCCGGGCTGCCATGGGAAAACAGACCTGCACAAGGAAACTGGTTCCTGGTTCCTGATCCTCTACTCTGCACTTTCCAGCAGGTAATGCTTTCATCTCATTTGTCACAATCAAACCCCAGAGAAGACATCTACTATCTAATTAAAGATAAACCTTTTGGCTCTTAAAATTTAGGTGATATCTCAACTCCAAGTACATATAGAATAGTACAGGGAAAATAAAGGCATTCCCACCATGTATAGACTTAAACTCACATTTAGCATAATCTGCCCCTCACTGTCCCTTTTCCTAAACCCTTTCTGGTGTTTCAAGCTTCTTAGATAAAATTTTGTATTTAATGGGGAATATTAATCTCTAAGCTCTGTATGACTGGTTGTACCTTTAAAGAATTATTACATTCAAACAACCAAAATCATTAAGTCACACTGTTATTCCATCAGGGGTAATGTCAGAGCGTTTGTTATAATTAAAACAAGAAGATAAAAGGAAGGAAAAGCAACTTGTTTTAGTAGTAGTTTGCTGGAGACGAGTCAGAATCACCTTGGGGAGCTTTGAAAAGCCCCAAGGGTCAGGCCACACTCCAGACCAAATCAAATCAGAATCTCAGGATGGTAGCCAGTCATTATAAAACATTTTTTTAAATAAATGCTTTATTTTACAATAGTTTTAGATATACAGAAACATGTCAAAGGTAGTAGAGATGGTTTCCATGTACCTTGCACCTAATTTCCCCTATTTATAACATCCTGTGTGAGTATGGCACATCTGTTGCAATCAATGATCCAGTATCAACATGTTGTTAAAGTCTATACTTTATTCATATATGCTCAGATTTTTCCCTAGTATCCTTCTTTGTTTTACAGGATTCCATCTAGGATCCCCCATTCCATTTAGTCATCATGTCTCCTTAGGCTCTTCTTGGCTGTGAAACTGTTCATATTTCCCTTGTTTTTGCTGACCTTAACTATTTTGTAAAGTGTTCCTCATTTGGGGGTTTGTCTAATGCCTTTCTCATGATTAGACTGTGATTGTTTGCTATTGAGAAGAAAGACCCATAGAAGGAAAGGGCCCTTCTTGTCAGCCCAAGGGCAAATACTAATACTAACATCCAGGCTTCACTGTTGATGTTGACCTTGATCATCAGGCTGAGGTTATGTACATCACATCTCCCTAGCAGCAAGTTATTCTTTTTTTCTCTTTCCAGATTGCACTCTTTTGAGGGAAGTGACTATGCTCATTCCACACTGAAGAAATGAGAAGTTATGTTCCACTTCCATGAGAGCCTATATAAATCATCAGGAATTCTTCAGCATAGGAAATTTGCCTATTCTCCCTAATTTAATTATTTATTCAATAATTTAATCATGCCAGTATGGACCCATATATGTTTCCTTTATGCTTTGGGTTTCAATCCAGTACCATATGTTGTTGCTCAATGTTACAACTTTGGCCACTGAGAGGTCTCTCATTTGCCTCTTTGCCCTTTTAACATGTCCTGGTTATTGTGTTTCCATACGCGCGCGTGTGTGTGTGTGTGTGTGTGTGTGTGTGTATTCAAGCACTTCTTTGTTTATTGGCACTAGAAGATGCTCCATGAGCAACTGTACATCTTTTACTTTAGTGCTAGCATCAGACATTTATCCAAGCTCTGGTCCCTTTTGTTGTAGAATGATATTAGAAACCAAGGTCTTGGCGCTAGATGTGCTCATTGCTATGGGGGTGTGATTAATTCTAGGCCCTCTTAGCTGACAAACCAAGAAAATATATGTGCTTATATACATATCTACAGGTATTTCTATTACTTTTACCTGTGTTAAGCCAAAAGGAGTTCACACTGTCTCCAGTTGCTGTCTCCAACTCTGACCCACCACTGACGTTAGCCTCCTCCTTCTTCTTGTCAGTAACCTCCCACACCAACTCTGAAAAAGGTAGCTTCCACCATCGTTCATCCAGTTACTTCCTGTTCAGTTCCATCCTACGTGGATGGCAGCATTAGTATTGCTAACCTGAGCCCCCACAGGAAGGGACTTCATCCACTAGTGAGAGTGCTTATGTACAGCTCTGATAGACTCCATTAATTCCTAAAGTTGCTTAGGTCAGCACCTTTTTTCTTCACACTCTTCAGTAAGGTGGTTTGATATCTTTGTAAAACAGTTATATTGTTTTGTCACAATTCTGAATTTCATCCTGGGATCCTCCAATCCCCTAAATGATTTTTGAAAAAATTTGCATACATTAAGGTTCACTCTTTGTGTTATAAAGTTCTATGTTTTTTTTTTTTTTGAGACAGAGCCTCAAGCTGTC
>CAUYON010028961.1:0-25536 GCA_963573935.1 Arctocebus calabarensis | reverse complement strand
AGCTACGATAAACACCTTGGTACAAATGTCTTTATGATAAAATGATTTTTGTTCTTATGGGTAAATACCTAGTAATTGGATAAGTGGATGAGTGGGTGTGTAGGTGGATGAATGGATGGATGGATGGGTGGATAAGTGGGTGGGTGGGTGGGTGGGTGAATAAATGGATGGATGGATGGATGGATGGATGGATGGATGGATGGATGGATGGATGGATGGATGAAAGGATGGATGGATGAGTGGGTGGGTGGGTGAATGGATGGATGGGTGGATGGATAAGTGGATGAGTGGGTGCGTAGGTGGATGAATGGATGGATGGATGGGTGGATAAGTGGGTGGGTGGGTGGGTGAATAAATGGATGGATGGATAAGTGGGTGGGTGGGTGGGTGAATGGATGGATGGGTGCATGGGTGAATGCATGGATGGATAGATAAATGGGTACATGATGGATGGATTATTAGATGGTGGATGGTTGAGTGTGTGGATGGATCGATGGATGATGAATGGATGAGTATGAACCCAGTGAAATGAGAATTTGAGAGTACACCAGCTGGCACGATGGCACCCTGTGCTGAGCTGCAGTGGAGGCTTCGCTATTCTCCCCAAAGCACAAAAGTATCTTCCCAGAGCCTTGTCATCACCCCGTGGAGCCTTCTCATCCTGATGGCATGAGAGGAGACACTTTTCCAGAGAGGACAAAGGATTTCCCTTGAATCACAGATGCAGGCCTCAAACTACAGACTTCCTAAAAGGAGAGAAACAATCTCTGTCTCATATGAACAGAACCCCAACAGCCCAGCTCTCCAGGACAAACACCCTAACCCCTGTCCCTGGAAGTCTCAAGGCCATGGTGGGATCAAATCACCACTGTAGACCAGCTAAGTCTGTGAGTGCAGCAGAGCTCAGGCCACGTTTGAGTGGCCCAAAGCCTGGTTCTCTTTGGGAAGGTTCCTTGCAAGGCTGTCTTGATTGTCCATGTGGAGATAGACGGGGTCTTATGTGTCCCTCATGCTGGGACAGTGCGGTCTTCCCTTTTTGGAGGCCCCTTCAGCAGAAAAATCTCTGAGAATAGAGCTCTCTGCCCAGCTCGAGCTTTCCAAGAAAGGCAGCTCGCCCCATGTCCAGGAGATGAAGCAGAGACACAGTGGCACTGACTGCAGCCTCGCTCAGCTGAGCAGGGCCTCTAGGGCTCCAGGAGACATTTCCAGTCTGGAAAGGCACAGACCAAGGGGTCAGGCTGGGCCAGCCAGGCATGCGACATGCAAGTCTCTGAGGACAGATGGCAAATCTCCACTCGTGCGGGGCCCAGGTGTGGGGGCGGCTCCCCGTCACTCCTGCCCTGAGGCTCCCTATAGCACCTGGACACGGGGGCATCCTCGGGGGCCGCATCACATGTCTGCATTGCTGGGCAAGGAAGATCAGCAGCTGCTTCTGTTTCCAGCTGAGGATGACAAGTGTGGATGATGAGAGTGGGTGGACAGGTGGGTGGGACAGAGAAAAGAAGCGGGAGAAAGTCAGAGAGAGACAGGGAGATAAATACAGCTGAAGTCTTGGTCTCTGTGCCGACGGACCTCAGAATACAGCGGGAAGGAGAGCCATGAGCTCACACGGCCAGGCACGGCCGAGAGACCCAACCATCGGTACCTGCTCAGAAGCATCTGTCTGCAGAAGTTCTGAGGAGGTGCAGAATGTTGGGTGAGACTCGCTCAAACCTTTCTGAGCTTCCAAACATCTCTTGCCCAGTGGGTAGGGTAGGGTTTGGTGGCACAGTTTTGTCCTCTTGCCCTCCTATGGATAAACACTGCACTGGGAAAAGGTGGTGTCCACCCACATTCCGGCTGACCTCAGCATGGGGCTGTTTGCAACAGCATCTCTGCCCCTCCCCCTCACCTGCCATTCAGGTAGACAGACAGGTGGAGCATCCCCTATCCGAAATGCTTGGGACTAGACGTGTTTCAAATTTCTTTTTCTTTTTCACATTTTAGAATATGGACATATACTTAACTGAGGTATTTCACATGTAGAACCCGACACCAAATGCAAAAGTTAAATTTATGGTTTGTACACCCCGATACACGTAGCCTGAAGGTAATGTCATAGAACCTTGTGTGTGAGACAGTGTCTTGCCTGTGGCCTGTCACAGGAGGTCAGGTGTGGAATTATCCACTTGGCAACAGCGTGTGGGTGCTCAAAAAGTTTTGAACTTTCAAGCCTTTCAGATGTGGGCTTTTTGGTTTGGGAGACTCACACCAGAGCAGTACCGAGCAGGCCAGACCCTTCTAGGCCTGAGCAGGTAGGAATGAAAGACTGGCCCTTTCTCACCGGCACTGACCCCGTGTTGGGGCAGAGTCCACGAAACTTCAAGAAAGTGCTGAGAAGGGGGAGGGGATGAGGGGGAGGGCTGGGACCTTCCAAAAGGAGGTACCATGTACAGGCAGAAGCAGAGAAAGGTGTAAGGCCCTGGCCATTTCCCGAAAATCCTACCGAATTCCAGGGTACTGTGAGTGGAAAAGGCTCTGATTTGAGCACCAAGTCCACGGCCATTTCAGCCGTGTCCTAGTTAGTACCTGGAGCACCACGACTCTCAGTGTGAAGACCCACTCTGTGAGCCCACGCCTGATTGTGCTGGGAGCTGGTAATGGGCCAGCTGACCCACAGCAATGCTGTGCAGTGTCCCGGAGAAAGCCATTAGGCCAGGTCCCCATGCTGCCGTCAGCCAGCCACCCACACAGAACCCAGACAGCCAATCTGCACACTCCAGCTACTCAGGCGCTTACGACACCTCTGGAAGCAGAGGCCAAGGAATTGGGACACGCGGCCACGCTCTGGGACTCCATCAGGACTTCACTGGGACACGAGCAGCTTGGGACAGAGCAGGCTGAGAGCTCAGCATCAGGCCCCTCCCATCTATCCAGATGACTATCATGTCCTGCAATCCCACCACCCACCCACACCAGCTCTGCCCCCCTCCCCAGCATCCACATTTACCTCTGGACAGTAGCCATCATCACTCAGAGGCCTGAAACCCCCTCACTCTCAGCCTTGATCCCCCATGCTCACAGGCCACCCCGTCCAGGCCAATGCCAAGAAAACTGACAGAACAACAAACTCCAAGTTCACGGCCCCTGAGGGGCAGCACCAGGCTGCCTCCAAGATGGCTCTGGTGAGCTGGGGGCATCCCTATAGGAGGTCATTGCTTTGAAAATAGGTTGAGGTTGCTGCCTGCAGCCCCTCGAGTCAGGTGAGACGGTTCTTCTAAGTACCCTGAGTGCCAAGGTCTCCACCCTGCCCTCCTCTCCACACGTCACCAGCGTGCTCAGCAGGCTTGCTTGGGAAAGGCCGATCTCTTTTACCCTCTCTCTCTCCATCTAACCCAGTGTTTTCTAATCTTTTCCATCTCACGCCACGCTTGAACCTATAGTTAAACTTACACGGCACGCTTAAATCATGTTGATCAAAAAAAAGAGTAAAAAAAAGAATACGCTTACTGTGCTTTGAACTTTTTTCAAAAATAACTTAATTAATGATCTTTAGAATTTTCCCCCGCACACCTAAGCTCGTCTCCGGGCACACGGGTAGGTGGCGCCACACGTGTTGAAACTCACTGGCCTAACACCAGCAGCTCACTGGGGTCCTTCCCAAGGGAAGCAGCAGTTTCCATCAGATCTCTGCAGGTGCAGAGTCTAGGCTGAGACGTGAGCCTAGGAGGGAGGGAAGGATGGCAGAACACCGTGGGAAGGAGAGCCACCAGATCGCGTCATCAAGCAAGGGCCATGTCTTTCGGGCTGCCCCCGACTTCCTGAGCTTCCCACTATCTGTTGCCCAGGGTTCACCCAGGCCCTGAAAGCCCCCGAGGCCTCCAGCAAAGCCTGGGTCTGGGAAGCCACCATTAATTTGGCCCCATGTTTGCTCAAAGCTCTGTAGCTAGAGCCCCAGGAAGGCGTGCTCGGGTAGGACTCGCTCACCCTCCCTGCTGTCGCAAGGATGGCAGCCACGCCTTGGCCACGGGACATTTCATGCTGCTCAACCCCAGACGGCTCCAAGGTCTAAGAGAACCACTCAAGGGAGGCCTCGTGAGAGGGCGCCCAAACTTTTTTACCCCATTCCCTGTGGAAGTCATGCCAGAGGCCACGGCTAGCCCAGGACTCAGGAGAAGTTGGGTAGTGGAAAGCAGCTGTCCGTCCCTGCTCCAGCTCAGTTTGGCCCCATGCAAAATAGTTCTCACTTTAGTTACGCAGCATTTAAAAATCACCTGGCTCTGCATTTTTTTCCAAATCTGTACAACCACTTCTATTCAAACAACAAAGGACCTACCAATACCAGTTCACACCACCAGCTGGCCGTGTCAGCTGGGGCAGGGCAGCAATCTGCCTGGCCCTACACGTCTAGTTTGCAGACCCAGGGTAGCAGGTAGGTCACATATCAACTCAGATGAGATAAGAAAGATTCTCGGGAGGATCACGGCCATAGCAAGCACTGCTCACTGGTAACCCTAAAATTGTGTGATATTGGGGAGCTGATCCTTCCAATAATGCTCTCCTGGGCCACACAGGTCCCACCCAAAGCCAGCAAAACTTTGTTGGCTGGGGGAGTAGAATTTTCAGAGCCAAGGCCAGATCCCTAAAGAGTCTCTTTGAAATGGGACCGGCCTCCTGGCTCCCCCATCTTAACCACAAATGTATCCTCTCTGGCTGTTGGGTGGCTGGCTGTTTCCAGGAGGCAGGCCGGCTTGCTTTAAAATGCAAAGGGGACTTGTGATTGACTGCAGAGATCCAGTAAACAAAGAGGGTTAAAAAAATAAAGCCAGGCTTCCTGTCTGCCCTCTGCACACTAACAGCGCTGTTTGCTCCGGCTGGCACGTGAGCAAGGCGGTGCGCTGATTTCTATTACACAGAACATTAATAAGAGCGGCCAGTGACCCTTGATTGCCAAGAACCAGGTAAATGACGGGGAGGGGTAGGGGCCGAGAAATGGTAGGCATTTTACACCGCACGACTTGAAGGGGAATTGCATTGACTATAAAGATGACGGGTGTTGTAGCACCGAGGAAAAAAACATAATTTTTCATTGATGTACGGCAGCCGGGCTGGAAGGAGCACAAACACAACAGTAGATCCATTAACTGGATGACAAGAAACAGTGTTCACATCCACTCGCTAAACTGTTTTTGATTCTTTAGTACCAACATGCGGAATGATCCTTACATTATGTTGCCGGGGAAAAAAACCTTAAAATGCATTTATTTCATAATGTAACTTTCTTGTATTATCATAATAGAGCTATAACGGTTGCTGCAAACACTATGGGGCCTACAAAAACACCTAAGTGCACGTTATTAAATTGGGAATTTGTTAAAAAGGAGAAATGTAGAGTGTCTACGGAAGGAAGGCTTCGTGTGGACACAGGGATGGCTGCGGTGACTTTCCACCTGCCACCTCTCCTTCCGGCTGCAGACGCGCTGGGCCCTAAGCACCTCTAGTCACCACCCTACAGGGCTGGGACAGTCACGTGTGTGCAGTCATTCGGGTCTGATCACGAATGCTCGTGTCCTCTATGCAATGGGGACAAACACGCCCTTTGTGGGGGGAGGTCAGATAGAAGGAGGGTAAACGGTGGGACCACAGCTATGGTGCATATTACAAGGGTGCATGTCTAACTATTAAGTATAGAGTATAAATGTCTTAACACAATAATTAAGTAAATGAGGTGAAGGCTATGTTAACTAGTTTGCATATGTTAAGCATTCCAAATTGTATTTAAAATCAGCACATTGTACCCCATCAACGCATTAATGTACACATGATCTATGAGTTTATGACTTAATAAAAAATAAAATAAAGCGAAATGCCCATTGTATGTCACATGCCCAGCTCGGTCCCCAAACAGATGCCCAGTAATAAACGGATGCTCATAAGTAGCACGATTCGTTGTCTGAGGTCCCACACCCTGTGACTCTTCTCTGAGGGAGCCAGTCCCAGCTTGGAATCTTGTGTCTGCTCTCAGCACCTCAAAAACAGCCTTTACCCTTAGTTATAATGTGCACACCCTACTTCAGGCGCTGAGCTCTGGCCTAAGAAGTACCCGCTCCCCTAGGAAGGACCTCACCTGCAGCTGGTGAGAGCAATCAGGGGAGGCACGGTAGAGGCGGAAACAAAGCAAGTGAGGATGGCTTCCTGGAGGAAGCAGCGTTGTAAGACCTGGGACTCACAGATGCAGAAGGTGGCAAGGGCATTCTGGCTAGGGGGGCAGTGGACAGAGGCGGCATGCAGGTGGTTAGTGAGATTGCCGGGGCGGCCGGAGCCCAGTGTGTGCAAGGCAGCTGGCCCTGAAGCCAGAGGGAGAGAGGAAGGCGGGGGGGGAGAAAGTGGGGAGAGCCTGATTCTCCAGCCAGCTACCGAGGCACTCGACGGGGCGGGGGGATGGAAGGAGGGACGGGAGTGACCTCTCGATTCATTTTCTTCCTTCAGTGCCTGGGTGGTTGGAGAGGAGGCGGCGAGGGATTTGAGGACAGGTCAAGAGACAGGAGGATGGTAACGCGTCAATGAGGAAGGAAGCGAAAGACGTGGAAACGGCAGTATTGATGGCGTTCACTGAGACGCAGCTCCAGGCAGCTACCCGGGTACCACTTTGCACCCTCCATCCCCCCTTCCCCAGCCCAGTGCACGGGTGCCAGGCACATTTCACTGATGAGGGAGAGTGGGCAAGTCATCCCCACGGCATAGCTGGTTAGAAGTGGAGCTTGGATGCAAACCCAGACACCACCGGCTCCAAAGGACATTCTTTCACCTGGGACTTTTGTTTGAATCTTTAAAAAAAAAAAAAATAGACAAAATAAATTTAACAGAGTATATGTGAGCAAAGAATGACTCTCTGGGCGGCACCTGTGGCTCAGCGAGTAGGGCGCCGGCCCCATATACCGAAGGTAGTGGGTTCAAACCCAGCCTCGCCCGAACTGCAAAACAAACAAACAAATAAAAAAAATAGCCGGGCATTGTAGTGGACCTGGGACCTGTAGTCCCAGCTACTCAGGAGACTAAGGCAAGAGAATCGCCTAAGCCCAGGAGTTGGAGGTTGCTGTGAGCTGTGTGACGCCACAGCACTACGCCGAGGGTAACAAAGTGAGACTCTGTCTCTACAAAAAAAAAAAAAAGAATGACTCTCTCACGGAGCCAGACAGGTTCAGAGAACGCCACACTCTGACCTGGGCAGTATTTAGACAATCCCAATATCTTTGGGATTCTTTTAAATATCTTTGAGATTTTATTTAATTGAGACTTAAATATCTTTGGGATTGTTTTTACAGACAGAAAAAGTCTGAAGCAAGGAGAAACAAGGAACGAATATATATGATCCAAAGCTATTTTCCTTGTAAAGGTTAAAGCAGAGGAGATTTCCTTACCACTCCAGCTTAAAATGATCCATTTAGCAGTTTGGGTATAATCTTCCCAGATTTCTCGAGTGGTGTCTTAAGGTTTAGCATAAATGGCTCCGTTTGGGTTTGGTCTGTCAGGGGCTAGTGCAGAACGCATCCTAATTCAAGGTCTTCTATAAATTCTAACACATCTCAGTTTCTCTGTCAACAACACGAAGTAACCGCCAAGGCAGACCCAGCAAAGACATAGCCATAGACATGTCACTTGGGGAAGAAAAGGGTGCACCTTACACATACTTAACAGCACTCTTTGAAAAAACAGAAGTCCAGCTGCTAGATGTAAATGTGGCAAAATAAAACCATAAAACCCCAGGTGAAAATTGCACTAACATTTTTATAATCTTGGGATGAGGACAGAGGTACAAGATCTCATTCTAAAGCCCCTTCCACTGTCCAAACTATCACCATGGCCTGGGCCACCTCCCTTTGGCTGGAAAGAGCAGGGTGGGGGGTCTCCAAGGCCCATTAGTAAGAGGCAGATTGTTCCTGAGAGGTGGATCATCTTCTGCAGAAAAGCTTCTTCTACCAGCTTTCTTTCTAACAAGCACTTAGGAGAAAGATGGGCCTTGGGCATAGACATCTGGATTGGGGTCTGGGGAAGAGAGCAGAGGAGAAGTTATCCTCGGAACTCTGAAGAGGAAGGTTGTCCCCAGCCCCATGCCCTGGATCTTAGGGGTTATAAAGATAATTAAGAATAAGCATTAAAAAAGATGGAGACTTTACATTCTTTGTGTTAACCTGGATAGAGGTGGAACACATTATTAAAGCATCACAAGAATGGAGAAGCAAGAATCCTATGTACTCAATTTTGATATGAGGACAATTAATGACAATTAATGACATGGTGGGGGTGGAGGAAGGGGAGAGCAGAGAGAGAAAGAAGGAGGGAGGGGGGTGGGGTCTTGGTGTGTGCCACAGCTTTGGGGGGCAGGACTCGATTGTAAGAGGGACTTTACCTAACAAATGCAATCAGTGTAACCTGGTTTCTTGTACCCTCAATGAATCCCCAACAATAAATTTTAAAAAATAAAAATAAAAAATAAGGACAAGTTCAATGTCTAGGGGCAAAGAAAAGAGTCGGATTTCTGCTTTTCCGATCAAGTTAGTGCAGGGATCAGGCCAGTCCTAACAAGAGGGTGTGCTGGCACCCCACAGATAAGAGGACCTTGAAGTCCCACCCACCCAGGATCACAGCCCCTCTTTCGGGAGACTTTGTAGGGGTTGCTTATCCACATCACTACTGCGCATTTTAATAATCAGGTCACCTGCTTTGGTGCAGAAGGGAATCCTGACAGACGGTGTAGGCGAAACTGGCATCAGTGGTTTAACTGCCGCCCTTTGGCTCTTCGGCTGGACAAAAGGTGCTGACTTCTGTGGCCAGGCCTGGGAGGCTCATCTCCACCGCCTGCCAGGGGGGCGACACAGACCTCATCACCAATAGGCATTCCTTGAAACAGAAAATGCCCTGCTCCTTTTTTGTGTATTGCTTCGCTTTTGAGGCAGTTTTCTGGTTTTCGTCTTCCAATGAACATGGTTTGCACTGAAGCAATGTTTGCACTCTAAGTACACGTGCCCCCACGCGCACACACGTATGTGCCATTATAATGCTTCTTGGTGTAATGTCAATAAATAATTCTCCATGAGAGACACGCCTTAGAAAATCAGCAGCCAAAGTCCGCAGTGAGGAGCTAAAACCAGGTTGGACGGTCAGCTGCCCACCATCTCATTATCTGTCCCGAGCAGCCGTAAATTCACAGCAAAAGCAAGATGCCCGGTTCCTGGGAGCGGAAGGGTCACTGGAAGCAAGTCAGGAGGACATGCTTTTATTTAATTGAGACTTAAATATCTCTGGGATTGTTTTTCCCTCCAAAGGAAGGTCACTTTGCTGTACAAGCATGTCAACACCTCCTTGGCAGGTCCGTCCCCTGATTAGACCGAGAGTCCCTCTCTGCATTTCATGTTCCTTCTTCCCTGTTACAGGGACACAGTCTGCCAAGCCCACATTTGGATTCCCGGCACCATTCCCCACACCCCCATCCCATCTCGCCCCCACCCGTCCCCCCATCAGGTACTCAGAGGCCCCACTCATTAGCCATGGAGTCACAGAGATTCGCACAGTAGTAAGATGGCAATATCATCTTATTGGCTATTAACACAAATGTGCCAATAAACATAATGCATAAAAATTATACATATTCCCTCGGAGTCCATAATCCTGAACCGATATGGCATAATGCAAAACACACTTCCCAAAAGTAGTGCTTAAAGTCACGATGTACAAATTGAATTTTAAATAAATTTCCTGAAACATCACCAGCGGTTCCAGCCACATTAGCTACATGCATTTGCTAAAAATAAAGTGTAGAATGGCTGTGCCCACCCCAACCCCAAAGAGATGGGACCAGTGGGCATGTATCTGCCTTGCCCTTGACTTTCTCCAGAAGTAGACGCCCTACCCTGCGTTCAGGTGAAACTGTTCAAACAACCCAGTGTATTCCCCTCAAGGGTTTCTCCTAATTATCGCTGATCATCAGGTCCCCAAAGTGAGTTGCCTTCACTTCATTCTCTATCAAAGGGGGAGACGTTAATTGCATTATCGCCTTGCCAACACCCTCTGAAACTGACGCTCATTAGCACCTGCCATGGAGCCAATCAGACTCGACCCAAATTCAGAACCAGCCAATGGCGTACTTCCTAATCCCACGTGGGTGAACACTGCAACACAAGGCAGCCAAGGTAGAAAAGGGGGCGTTACAGGTGCTGACTGCCCTCCAAACCCCCATAAAGTGTCCAACTAGTTGAAACACGTGTATACACAAACATGCAAACACAGAGCAAGGACAGTGAAAAAACTAGCAAGCCCCCACCAAGCTTTGCTATTTTCTTTTCCCCAACCCTCTGCCTCCTGACCAACCTGATCACCCAGAGAATAAAATCAAAGTGAAGTTGAGTTGTCCTGTTTTTTTAATGAAGAACTTCTCCACGATTATGGTCAGATGCCTCCTTCCACAGATACATTAAGTATTTACGTAACATGTTATTTTCAACAGGGACTAGAGGAAAAATAATTTTCCCTTACTCAGTCAACTTATTTTCTAAAATAGACAAAGTAAGACTGTGGTTGTCCTGAGAGCGCTTTTCAGATAAGTAACCTCAGCAGGTGCCTTTTGGACAAATGTGAGACCCAACCGTCAAAGTCTTCCCAACTCTTCAAGACCTCACTCAACCCCCAGACCCCCATATCTCCCTCCTTAGCCCCATCAGAAGAGAAGAAATTGATCATTGAACAGGTGATGTCTTTATGTTGTAAAGAATTCTTTAAAAGATGTAATTCTTGAAAGAAAAATGGGCAAATAATCAAACAATGAGTGGGAGGAGAAATACAAAAACACAAGAGACAGAGGAAAATGTATTCAACCTCAATCACGAAGGAAGTTCCAATTTTTGAATATTTTCATCTGTCAAACACACAGCTTTGTAAAGATCATCTTCTGTTTGGAAATCAAGGTCATCACTCTCCTATACACAGCTCAGACCCAACCTTCCCTGGGGCATACATTTTTTCAAAATCAAGGAACGTCAATGTTCTCTTCTACGGATTCACCTTAAAGAAATAATCAGAGGGGCACCCAGTGAGTAATGATAAAGGATATTTGTCGAGGTTTCCCTGATAACATCAAAGAATCAGAAGCAACTCAATGTCGACCAGAAAGGAAATGGTTCAATGATTCGGTTCTACTGTCAAAAGACAAAAATACACAGTTCACCCTTGAATGATACAGGGTTGAACCTTGCAAGGTCACTTGTAGCAGAGTTTTCCTCTGCGTGTAGTACCTCGGAAAAAATAAAACCAGTCCCGCTCTTTCTTCTCCTCCTCAGCTTACCCAAAGCTCAAAGACCACAAAGACAAAGATCTCTTTCCTCTTAATGAATAGAAAATGTATCTTCTCCTCCTTATAATTTTCTTCACGGGAGCTTTCTTTATTGTGAAAACATAGTACATCATACATGTAACACACGAAATCTGTGTGAATCAACTGTTTCTGTTATCCACATGGCTTCTCCGGTCAACGGTGGCCCTTAGTAGTTGAATTTTAGAAGCGTCCAAGTTACATGCAGATTTTTGACTGTGCGGGGAGATCACACACTGAACCCTCACTTTGCTCAAGGGACATCTATACGACAAATTAGTTTAATGATCCCAACTGAGGTTTTTTGTTTGTTTTGCTGTTCTAGAATCGGGCAACACGTCATTCCGTAAAATAGAATAAGTGATCCAATGAGCTGAGCAGAAAAGTTTGGTTTGACAGACAGACAAGGCCTGAAGAAAGAAAAAATAGAAAAAATAAAGACCAAAGAGCATATTACGGACTTTTACACAGAACAATAGAAAAATAATTGATTAGTTAACATCAGGTTACGGCAGGCTACTTTTCTTGTGCAAGGATTAAAACACAGGGAACTTAGTTTTTATCCCAGTTGAGCATTTAAACTGGCCTGTTTGAGAAATCAGCTGTTACTACTCTCTCCTGATTTCTCAAAGGTAGGATGGCAACGTAGTTTGGTTTGATGAGGCAGAACTTCAGCACAAGAGGCTACATTGGGGTGCTGTGTAGTGTAGCCCCAAACAACGGCCCTCTGTGATTTTTATGTAATACATCCATAAAATGCCGTTCTGGGAGTTCTGAAAATTGAACAAAAAAAAGTCTCTGAAAAACATCAAGGACACAGAAAAAGTTTCTGATATGTTAAGGGAGGGGGGAAAAGCAGGATGTAAAAACTATACATATAGTTGAATCCCAATTTCGAAAAAAAAAGTACAACATCTAAATGCCCATGGCCCTGTAAAGAAATGCATAAAAAATTTAACAAGGTTTATCTCTAGAGAGTGGGCTCAGAGGAGGTTTTTATTTTCTTCTGGAAACTTCCCTGTATTTTCAAATGTTCAAAAATAAATTTGAATTACTCCTATATTCAGAAAGCAATGTTTGCTTCTGTTCTTTACATGCTCTGAACTCCCCACAGCCCTTGCTGTCGGAATGACTTACCGGTGAACGGGGACCTCCAAGCGAGCTCCTTCGGGCTCCCCTCCGGGCTCAGCCCCCCGCCAGCCGAGAATCACGCCCCCTCCTCCTTTGCTCCTTATCTAAGGTCTGTGGTTACAGTTCCTTATTTCTGTTGTTCATGTTCTCAACCTGTGGGTCGTGACCAGTGAAAATACATCCTGCACGTCAGATATTTACATTATGATTCATAAGCGTAGCAAAATTCTCTGGAATTTATGAAGTAGCAAGGAGAATAATTTTATGGTTGGGGTCACCGCAACATGAGGAGCTGTATTAAAGGGTTGCAGCATCAGGAAGGTTGAGAGCCACTGCTTACCCCACTCTGAGCCCTTAGCTCTTGCCAACAAGCCCAGGCAAGGTGCCCCGACGAGCCCTCCCCTGAGGAACTGGGGGGCAGAGGCGGGTAAGGTGATGGAAGGAAGGAAGGGGTGTGAGAAAGTTTCCTTGGTCTCGTTCGAAAGTTGGCTACAGTAGACTCGGGCTGGGCACACGTTTCCTCTATAGGATTCTTTGCGTAGTCGTCAGAAGACCAAGACACAGGTGATGCTGCTGCCCGCTGTCCATCTGGCAGCCTCTCTGCCTTGGTGCCCTGGAAAGGGAGGCTGGAATCTGCTGGCCTCACAACTGGGGTCTGAGTTCTTCCCCGGCCCCGGTGGCCTGATCACGACACCAAACTGAGTGTGAGTCCCGTGAGGACCAGAGATGTGGCGATCCACTCTGATAGGACACTCAAATTCAAGGGCTCTGCTGGACCTCAGCTCAGAACTCCTGCGTTCCAAGGGGACTGAGGCTTTTTAAAATTTCATCTTGCATGCTGACTTAGATGCTACCCCCGAGTAGTATAAGGATGCTCCGTGTTGTTGGACCTGAGATGTGCTCTTTCTTCCCCCGCCAGTCCTTGAGAAGACGTCTGGTCAGAGCCCCAGAGGCCGTGCCCCCCCTCAGCCCCTCCCGCCATTCTGCTCCTGCCCAGCAGTGCAAGGCCAGCTGTCCTAGGGGCACCCACACATGCCAGGACGGTCCTCCCAGCCGTGCAGCTACTGTTGGCCTGACATGAAATGTGCCGTCGTGGGAGGGAGAGAGGCACCCCTATCCAGCAGCTCCCAGTGGCCTGGACATCCATGCAAGCCTGGCCAGATGTACTTGGTGCATCCTAAATACTCTCGGCGCCCACTGGCTCATCCCCAAATAGCTATTAAAACTGCAATTTCAAGCCAGGCACAGTGGCTTACACTCGTAATCCCAGCACTGTGGGAGGCTGGGGCAGTTGGATCGCTTGAGCTCAGGAAATTAAGAGCAGCCTGAGCAAGAGTGAGACCCCATCTCAACTAAAAATAGGAAAACTAGCTGCGCATGGTGGCAGGCACCTGTAGTCTCAGCCACTCAGGAGGCTGAGGCAGGAGGATCGCTTGAGCCCAAGAGTTTGAGGGTACTGTGAGCTATGATGATGCCATGGCACTCTACCAAGGGTGACAGAGTGAGACTCTCTGTCAAAAAATAAAGAAGGGAGAGTGGAAGGGATGGAGTGGGAGAGAGAAAGAGAGAGAGAGAGAAATAAAGAAAGAAAGAAGGAAGGGAGGGAGAGAGGGAGGGACAGAGAGGGGGAGAGAAAAAGAGAGAGAGAGAGAAAGAAAGAAGGAAGGGAGGGAGAGAGGGAGGGACAGAGAGGGGAAGAGAGAGAGAGAGAGAAAGAGAGAACAAAGAAAAAGAGAGAGAGGAAGGAAGGAAGGAAGGGAGGGAGGGAGGGAGGGAGGGAGGGAGGGAGGGAAAGAAAGATGCAATTTTAGCCATAGCAGCTCTGATGAGCACAGGCTCTTGCCAGGTCACATCCAAGGTGGCTTGGTCAAGCCAATCGATGACCCTCACGTTGCCTGCAAAGTATCTGGAGACTGATCCAAACTGGTTCCCACCCATGGCTCCTCCAAACCCCAAAGACAGACAGCAGGTGCCTTCTACCATCTCCACTCAGGCCAAGCCTTCCTGAGAAAGAACAGAGACATAACACATCTCCCCCCATCGCAAAGAGGCTTCTCACCTCTTTCCTGAGCCCGGCACCAGCACTGTCCCAATAAGTCCTTCCTGCCAGAGGAACCTCAGCCCAAACCAAAGGTGAGATGGGTACGGATGTTTGCCTCATCCCCACAGTTTCCGACATGGTACCATTCTCTTTCAACTTCCTCTACCGAGGGGCTCAAGCTGTTGGCCAGCCGCACCTGCGGTTAGCCTGACATGGCGGCAGCCTCAAGACAAATGAAATGAGGCAGGGAGGCCGTGCCATGATCGTCCCATTACGGCCCTCTGCTTCCTTTCCAGTCCCACTCACACCATCCCTTCCAGGAGGTGAGGCGTCTTATTGAATCAACACTCAATCTGGCAAAGGGACATTTCCCCTGACCCTTTTATTTTATTTTCTGAAGACCTCACTGGAGACAGCAGGGTTGGGGAGAGTGGGGGTGCGATGAATTGTGAGGACCCCTGACCCCCATTTCAGGTAAGCTTGTGACTTACAGCTCATTGTGCTTTCTAACGAATAATTTTTATATAATAATTCCACCAGGAAACACCAAACCTTCTTCTGGGGAATGCAATTAAGGGAAAAATTAGCAATAAATTGTTTTCAGCACTTAACTCAGCCCCAAATTTATGGGTTTCTGGAATTTATCGTTTCAGAGGCCTGAAAAAAAAATGGCGATTAATTTTATCCCATTGCCTGCCATTCACCCTGGAAACCCGAAATGTAAATAAGGAACTATTGTCATGGCCTTGGGTTTTTTTTCTGCTTGTGACAAATCTCCAAAAGGAACCCCTCCAGCGGGGAACCTCTGAAGGCTCCTGAGATTGTATATGAAGCCAGCACACTGTACCCCATGATTGCACTAATGTACACAGCTATGATTTAATAAAAAATAAAAATAAAATAAAATAAATAAATTGACATTATATCAAAAAAAAAGAGAGAGAGCGAGGAAAACACTCCTTCATCTGCGTTTGTCGCCTTCTCTCACCACCCTGCAGGTGCCGGGAGCCCAGAGAGCTGCCCTGGGGGGCGGCGATGTGCTTTACAGAGTGCGTGTGAGCGAGGAACAGTAAGTTAGGTTCTGACGGCCAATGCTAGATGTATCAGTTTGCCCCTATAAATAAGCACTGATCACCTCCATTTTATTGAACTCATTTTCCAGGCAAGCCAAGACCACAAGACTCTTCTGCACATTTTCTCTTTATACCCTCTAGTACTGCTGCTAGCGTCAACTCCGACAGATTTATAGCCCATTCATTCATGGGAACAAAAACGCTGCCACGGCTGGTCATGGGACACGCAATAGCAGTTAGTTCAAAAGATAACAGCGGCAATACCTCACCTCTCCATTCAGCACTACACGGCCGGCACCACTTTGGAGGTAATAAATGCTTCTTGTCGGTCCAGGAATAACCGTGGTGGGCTCCCCCGGAGCCCCGCCTCTAAGAGGAAACCGCTTTCTGCACCCCCTCCCCAACCCCAGGCCTTAAATCCAGCCCCTTTCTGCCTTACAAGAGGGGCAGAGGAAGGGGCTGAGGGCAGAGCTTTGTGCAACTAAAAAGAAGACCTGGTCTCTTCCTCCCACCAGTTCACTTGCCACCAGGGGCGGTAGCCGTTTTGCTGAGCCTGTGTGACTCACACACTTATGCAAAGCTGTAAAGTCCGGCTTCCTTAGGGTGAGTGGCAACATGGGTTACACGCATTTACCTTGAAAACTGATCGGGAACACAGCCAGGATAGGAGCCCTGTCCCCATCGGAGGAGGCAGCTGCTCTGACTCAGTGAACCAGCATGCTCAGAGCTTGGAACGTGCCAGGCACAGAGCACGTGGCAAGCGGGGATTGAATGAATCCATAGATTAAAAACAAACAAAAAAGACAGCAAAAGACCTGGAAAGGAAGGTAGGGGGGAATCTTTTCCAAACCCTTCTTTTGACAGATGAGGAGTCTGCAGCTCAGAGCAGGGAGAGGCTTGGTCGAAAAAGCAATATTGTAGTTAAGCATTCTGGCTCATTTTGACATCAGCCTGAGCACCCAGAAGGCTTCAGTTTCCTTGTCTGTAAAAATAGGGCCACTACCGGTGCCTAACTCAGTGTATTGTGCTAGGATTGGACAGGTTGAACCATGGAGCGCAGCGCTAAACCAGTAGCTTGTGTTCTCAAATAAATTAATTACTGAATTGGAGAAACAAGATATTCACACAGGAAACCTTAAGAGAAGACAGAGCACTGAGAATGAACCCGGGCAGTCCCCAAGTTACCAGCATCTGGCTTATGCGCGGCTCGTACTTACGAACAGGGTCTGTTACAGGAAATAGGTAAATGCACCTGCTTACGAACAGGGTCTATCACAGGCAATAGGTAAACACACCTGCTCCAGCTCACAGGCAAATTCAACTTCAGATCAAACTTACAGAACCAGGCGGTGCCTGTGGCTCAAAGGAGTAGGGCGTCGGCCCCATATACCGGAATTGGCGGGTTCAAACCCAGCCCCGGCCAAAACTGCAAAAAAAAAAAATATCCTTACAGAACCTAATCTCATTTGGAACCCGAGGGCAGAGGGACAACCTGTAACACTTTAAGGTCAATGCCTTTATTCTGGAAACTCCCACAAAACAGACCCCTGCCTCCACCACATCGATGCTCCTCAGACTGCATTATTGGAAGATGCGTTCTATGTTGTTGTTGTTGTAACGTTCTGACAATTAAACAGCAAAGAAAAAGGGATTATTGTCATCCCTGACGATGCAGGGATCCAGCAGCCTCCCTTCTCTCTGGACTCCACCCACCCCGGTCCGTGGGGTGTCCTTTCTTGGGGTCCAGGGGGAGGGAGACGGGGCGTGAAGCTAGCACGGGTCGTGGTCCGGTGGTTGGGGTGGAAGTCGAGAGCCTCCGGGCCCTGCGAGGTGCCAGGGAGAGAAGCCAAAGTGACACTCCCCGTGAAAATGCACAATTCATGGTGGGGGGGAGTCGGAAATGAGAGGCTGAGGAGTGCCCGGAGGTTGACACTGGGCATCAGTTGCTAGGAGCGCATTCTTCACTAATCAATCAGCTTTTATTGTGAAGCCTCTAGCTCAGCTCAGAAGGCTGGAAAGCAGCTTCGGCAGCAGTTTAAAATGTTTCCAGTTTAATAATCCTTGCTAATTGAAAGCAGCTCAGAAACAGGGGGGAGGGTGGGGGCTGGGGGCAACCGTCGCAGTTTATGGCAACAGAGCTGTTCCTATGGGAAGCTAAATAACCTCCGGTGCTAGGGGGGAAGCTGCTCCCCCGTCCCCAAACAACTAATCCCACCACTGTCTGCTTTGGCAGTGGAACCTTTTCTTCTTATGTTTTAATTGTGGAACGTTATAGCGGCAGAATTGCTGTGAAACCTGTTTTTATCTGTGGAAAATGAACCACTCCCTGCTGCAAAAACTGGATTTTTTTTTCCCTTCGACAGAGAATGACATTCATTTTTCTAATTGTTCTTTCCTTTCAAATCGCCTAATATGACAAATGTCGGGCAGCGTTATAGTTCACCTGCTAAAGGGTGTCTTGATGAGTGGAGGCCCCGATGCTTTAATGGAGGAATTGCCCGATTTAAGTAAATCATGTCACCTTCGCCCTTACGATCACATTTGGTGCAGATGTCTGCTGACCTAACATGCAGAGCAAAACAAAAACACATCTACATTTCGAGGCTGAGCTATTTGGTTCAAAGGATGTACAGATAGGTCATAATGAAAAATCGTTTTAGCACAGGGCAGAGGTACGACTTAAGGATACTTTTGACAGCTTTTACACATACGTAATTATTTGGAATTATAATTTAAACAGGTGAAAGACAGATCTTAGCACAAAAGCCGCAGTCCTGGCTTCTCGGATTTCCTGGGTCTGTAGTTACTGCCAGAGGATGTCACTTGTCTCAGGTGCTAAGGCCCCACTGGGGCAGCCTACCCTCCCGCTTGGATTCATGCCAACCTGCCCTAGAGGGTGGATCCAAACTCCTGGATCCTGATCCTGTGAATCTTGATTCATAGTAAACCTCCCCAGCTGTTAAAAGGTATCACCACAAAGTAAATTTTACAAAAACCATGCCGACATGCACAGCACATCTACTAAAGTTGGAATAGTACAGAGGTTAGCATGGCCCCCGCATAAGGATGAGACACAGATTCGTGACATATTCCATATTTTTAAAAATGAAAACAAATCCAATGTTCTCAATACTGACATAAAACCAATCAATAAACAACTACATGCCCACATTAACATAAAGCCCAAATATAGCAAGGGGAGAGGGGAGAGAGGGGACGGGGAGGGGTCGTTTGACGGGGTCTCACCTCATGTGCACAATGTAAAGGTATTCAGCAGGCCCCCTGGGGGAAGGGCTTAACTACAACTTGAACTTTACCTGAGAATGGAAAACAATGTAACCTAAACATGTGTATCTTCCTATCAATCTGAAATAAAGTATCTCTATCAAGATTTAATTCCATGCACTACACTGAGCTTGAGCCAAATGATACATTGTGTTAATTTAATGCACAGCAATAGTACAGTAAATAAAGTTTCCTGTTTCTTTAAAAAAAAAAAAAAAAGCCTAGACCCTGAGTTCACTCAGGGATGAGAACAGATGGAGGAGGCAGTCACGGAAAGGACAGTCCCCCTTCCTTCTGGAGAACAGAGCGGAGCGGGGGTCTCCCAGACCCCAACGTCTGCTCAGTAAGAAGTCAGGAGAGCCATCCTAACACCTTGAGTCAAGTTCCTTCCTCCCCTCCTTCTCCTCTACCATGTCCTAAGGAATCCTTTGTGTTCAGAGAAACTCCAAAGCTGGCTTGGCAGCAGGAGAAAACGCGGCGATCGTTCCATCCAGAGGGTCTCCCAGCTTGAAGGAGGGAAGGAATTCCGACAAGATTGAATTGTGAGGGAGTGACAGGTGGACAGGCGGCTGGGGAGAAGGTGGCAGCGCCCAGGAGCTGGTGTGCACACACACCCTGCATTCTCGGATAAACACAGCCTGGGAAAACACCTGTGGCCGCAAGAAGCCGGATCCATATTGGAGGACATGATATGTGAGTAGGCGTTAATTTGGGTATTCTTCCTCCTCCCCTCCAGAAACAGCGGAAAATCTGAAACTGGAGAACGCTGAACTTTCTAGGTTACAAGGTACGTTGACTAGTGAATTAAACCAGGCTGCACTCTATTCCCAGACACACGAGGTCCAGCACTGGGGGTGGCCCTCCTCCTGGGCTGGCTAAACACACTCAGGAGTTGTTCCTTTTGAAGGGGGGATGCCTGAGAAGGAGCCAACAGGAGAGTGAGAAGCTTATAAGTGTCCCACAGCTGGACAGCAAAGGCAGAAACCAGAGGAGAGGAAACTCCGGGGAAAGGCTTGCTGTCTACAAATCCCGTCTGCAGCCCTTGCTGCTCCAAACCTGAGCTGAGCCCTTTACACCGAGATCTCCCAGCTAAGCAGGAGCTGGGCCTTCACTGTACAGATGAGAAACCCAGACGTGGCCAGGCCCGTGGTTCACCCAGGATCTCCTGCTGTGACCCAGAGGAGCCGGGACTCACACCTGCATCTCTCTGGTTCTCCTGGAGAAGGCAGGCGTGGCAACTCGGGACTGTGTGATGGCGTGTTTCAGCCCTTCAAACTTCCTTCTGTTTGATGACTACAGCCCAAGGAGTCAGAAACCTGTGGCTGGGCCCTGAGGGTTTTGTAGAGGACTGATCTAGAACTTCCCCTCCAACTCCAGGATTTAAGCAAAGGGATCCACCTGCTTCTTTCTCCCAATATTATGTCCCCTGTCGGAGCCGGGACGCTAGGTCACCGGCCCGGCCCATGAAACTGCCAGGACATGTACGCCGTACAAGTTCACTTGGGGTATGGCCCCCTGTAAGTGCCGGGGGGCCTGTGGTCTCAGTCAGGTAAGGGTCCCCATCAGGAGCCCTCAAAGGTGCAACAGTCTTAGTAGGAGCCCAAACTCACTTCTCCCATGGCTGTTATTTATATTATTTACACCACAGGCGTGGAGACTGCCAAGCAATGATGTTTGCACTCGTGTGCTCTCATGTGTTTTTTTTTTTTTTTGCAGTTTTTGGCCGGGGCTAGGATTGAACCTGCCACCTCTGGCATATGGGGCCGGTGCCCTACTCACTGAGCCACAGGCGCCCCCATGCTCTTGTGCTTTTTAACAAGAGACCAAGCCCTTCCCCATTCCCTTATTACCAACGTGTTTCTCTTCAGGTATCTCCTACAGTCCCCAAATCACTTAATAGATTTTCTTAAATTTTTTTTATTTTATTAATGTAACAGACAGTGCACTCCAGGCACCTTGTCCTCCCCAGGTAACCCGTGCTGGATACACTCCACTCATTCCTTCAACAAATACCTCATTCGTCCATTCAAAACAAATACCCCTCAAGAGTCTGTTGCAAAAACCGTGCCTTCGGCAGACCTGGCTCTCTCGACCTTGACGCTGGGCACATTCCTCCAATGCCATGTCAACACCCCTTCCCAAGGAAGTATGGAGAACCCTCCAGGAACTCAAATTAGACCTCCCATTTGATCCTGCGCTCCCATTACTAGGCATATATTCAGAAGAAAAAAAAATCACGTTATCATAAGGACATTTGCACTAGACTGTTTATCGCAGCTCAATTCACAATCACCAAGATGTGAAAGCCTAAATCTCCACCAACCCAGGAATGGATTAACAAGCTGTGGTACAAGTACACCATGGAATACCACTTGGCCATTAAAAAAGATGGGGACCTTTACACCTTTTGTATTGACCTGGATGGAGTTGAAACACATTCTTCTTACCAAAGCATCACAAAAATGGAGAAGCAAGAATCCAGTGTACTCAATTCTGGTATGAAGCCAGCAGATGATCTAACACATGTTCACATGGGAGAAAAAGTCAAATCAGTTCAAGGTGGGGGCAGGGAAACAAGGGGGAGGGGAAGGGGGAAGGATGGGTGTGCACCCCCTTAGTGGGCACGATGTTGGGGTACATGGCACACCCTGGGGGCGGGACCCAATGATAGCAGAGACTCTACCTAACAAATGCAAACGTCATACCCTAATTCTCTGTACTCTCAAGTTAACCTAGAACAATAATTCAAAAAAAAAAAACAGATTTCTTCAAAGCCAACATTAAGCCCACCTACTCAGAGGTCCCAAGCAGGAGCCCCAGGGTACTGGGGACAAGGTTCCCCCAAAGCCAGCCCCTAACTGGCCACAACTCTCACCTAGATCCAATCTTCCTACCCGCTGCTCTTGGAAACATTATAGCAGGCAAGCAATAAACGTTTGTTGAGTGGATACATAAAAATGGGGAAAATCTAAAAAAAGTCACAAATGTGGAAATGCAGGACAGTTTTTCTGGAAGCAAAGGCTGTGAGAAATTCGGTATCACAGGAAGAGGACCCTGTCACTGCCAGCTCAGAGCCTGGTCCTTCTCAAACCTGGTTCTATCCAGCAGACATTTATTCAACTGCTTTGCGGGGCAGAGTAGAAAGTGGGGGGCTCCTCTCATCTGCCCTTTGCTCTGTCCAGACCCCTTGGAGGACTCTGAGAAGGAAAAACGCAATCAGATTCTTTGTTCTCCTCCTCTGAAAGAGGTCGGAGTTCTTACCAGGCAGCAAAGTCCAGCTCGGTAACAAATTTTTAAAGTTACCCATAAATTTACTTGGTAAAATTTTAAGTATCGTTTGCCTGAAAAGACTAAACATTTTTATTAAACTAGATTTTGTAATAGACCAAAGTAGTCCATCTCTAAGGCACCATGAGGTTAGGAGGCGCTATGAGGATTGTTATTTCTTACTCTAAACAATGAGATTTTAAATTTGTGGGCAATGAGTTTAAAATATTCTCCACACTTCATTCTCCAAATTCCATCTCCCAGCACCACTACCCAAGATAATTGATGGTTGTGCATGAGCGTGTGTGTGTTTTTAATTTAAAAACTTTCAGAATATTTACATGTATCCTCAGTCAAAGGCACTGATTAGAGAACTAAGTTTCTTTGCTGGCAGAACAGCTTCCTTTCGTAGATAACTGTGCTGGTACCAACCGTTAGCAGTTAGAGCTCTGCTTACAATCGTGGTAACAGGTGGGCTGGCTGAGCCCAAAGGCAGAGGGTTCCAGGCCCTAAAATTGGATATTCTTTGGTGTTCAAGGTGGAGTCAGTAAGACAGAGAAGCAGAGTACAGACTGGGCTTCCAGCCCGATGCCCCAGACCCAGTCTCTTAGAATCTCTCCGTTCTATTCAGGCTGGATCCAGAAAACATCCCCAGTCATGGTGGCGGGTAAATAAGAACACCTGCCTCGGGGGGGTGTCTGTGGCTCAAAGGAGTAGGGCGCTGGCCCCATATGCCAGAGGTGGCAGGATCGAACCCAGCCCCCGGCCAAAAACTGCAAAAAAAAAAAAAAAAAACCAAGACCACCTGCCCTTCCCCTTCTTACAGACATCCTTGTGACCCACAACCAGGCCTTAGGCACGTCCTCAATATTCACAACAAACCACTGAGTCTGTCTAGTACTGTGTCATTAACAGACCCTTTTTCTCAAGCATTTCTTTTCACTGACTCCTGGGCTTTTAGACAGAGCCTCTTTCAGCTCATTGTCAGCTAAAGAATCTTTAAACCCACCTCTCACCCATAAGCAATGCTCCTTCCAGATGCCCCACCTTTTGGAGCCAAATCAATCTCTGTATTCCACATATTGATTTATGACTTCACCTGTAATATCTGTCTCCTTAAAATGTATAAAACTAAACTGTCACCCCACCACTTCGAGATCACATGATCAAGACTTCTAGGGTGTGGCTCCAAGGCATGGTCCTCAAATTCGGCTTAGAATAAACCTCCTTAAATTATTTATTTTTTTCTTGAGATAGAGTCTTACTACGTCACCCTCAGTAGAGTGCCATGGCATCACAGCTCGCAGCAACCTCCAACTCTTGGGCTTAAGCAGTTCTCTTGCCTCAGCCTCCCAAGTAGCTGGAACTATAGGCACCTGCCACACGCCTGGCTATTTTTTTTGTTGCAGTTGTCGTTGTTGTTTAACAGCCCCGGGCTGTGTTCAAACCCACCACCCTCAGTGCCTATGGCCAGCACTGTAACCACTGTGCTACAGGTGCCAAGCCTTCTTACATTTATTTTATTTTTCTTTTTTTTATTGAATCATAGCTGTGTACATGAATGCAATCATGGAGTACAATGTGCTGGTTTTATATACAATTTGAACTGTTTTCATCCAATTAGTTAACATAGCCTTCATGGCATTTTCTTAGTTATTGTGTTTAGACATTTATAGTCTGCATTTAGTAAGGTTCACCTGTACCCTTCTAAGATGCACCGTAGGTGTGGTCCCACCAGACTTAAAGAAAGATGGAGACTTAAATTTATTTTTTAAAAATAAAAGAAGAGGAACACCCATTTTCCTAATGAGAAACTGCATGCCCACACACGTCCCCTGGAAGACTCCCATTAACCCCGTCTGTCACCGGATTCTCGGGGGCTATGAGCCTCTTCCTTTATCATCAGAACCACCCAAAGGACAAACTTTATGTGACATGGGCAAGACAAACGCTCATTTAATCATCTTGATCCAGAACTTTAAAAAGATTCCCCTGAATTCACCCTAAAAATGTCCCATTAAGAAAGAGCTCTCAGGGTTGAAACAGGGAAAAAAAAATCTTATCGTTCCAGAAATTAATTAAGAAACTCAAGTAACAGGGAAGACCCTGGAGTCCAATCCATAGCCAATCTGGGAGAATGTAAGGAAAGGTAAATAATAGTAAAGGACTGTAACTCCTAGAATAAAACTTACATCCATGAATCCATTCTGGTGTACATAAAGAATTGAATAAATAAATGGGGAAGAAAGACAAGAGCTGTTTCTTACTATAGAGTTTCAATTAATAAGTAGAGAAAGAATGATGGAGGCAGAAAGAGACCGTTAAGCAGACACCATGATAATGATTTTTCAGGCAAGAATCAGGGATGGAGGCTCAAATTAGCAAGCAAAGGTAAGAGACATTATCTGCATAGTCTCAAAATCTTTCCCTGTGAGATGTTTCTTAATTATGCAAAGCAGTGACTTCACAGTCAACCTGGGGGTGGCTCCTTAACCAAGTGACCAAGCTTAACATCACTTGTGATATAACATAAAGGTATAGACGTCACCCACCACCTGAGAAAATGCACGTGATATTAAAACGCAAACCATTTTCCTCGAAACCTTTTCTGTTACTTATACAATAAAACATGCAAAGGGTGACATGATTATTTGAGTGACAACATTTACTTAACAACTAACAAAAATGATTACTTGGTGTACTAATTTTATATAATGCAATAAAGAACGAGACTTTATTAATGATACATTTGATGGAGCATGAGATTTTTCAGGCTTTTCTAAAAATTTCCCCAAGGCCATTTATGAGGTCATCGAAATTTATGCTTCCAGAAACTTCATTTTTCAATGGATATGATTGCAAGTGATGTCCGTCCATCATGCCGAATGACATCGTTGCAAGTGTTTTACCGTTCTTGATTTGAGAATGACCTTCCAGCTGATGCCACTGTTTTTGGAGCTGTGAGTATTTATAGTCTGTGGTGGTGTTGAGACAAATTTCTGATAAACTATTTCAAAACACAAATTTTAGTTCATCTAAAGCTGATGATCCCCATGCAGTAATTTTTCTAAAACGATTTGACTTTTCTTAAGAATTGGTCGTGTGTAAGCTTGGCTCTCATTTTCAATGTAAATTTGTGCAATGGTACTTTAACATCTCTGGTGACACTCCCTCTAACTTGTCGAGGTTAAATAAGAAACTGAAACAAACTTTGTGATTTGTATATAATTCAAAAGGCCTGTTCGCTAAGAAGAATATGTTCCAGCCCCATCCATGTAAACACAAAAGAGGTAAAGTCTCCATCTTTCTTTAAGGCTGCATAGTATTCCATTGTGTACATGTACCACAATTTATTAATCCATTCATGGGTCGATGGGCACTTGGGCTTCTTCCAC
>CAUYON010028960.1:0-40168 GCA_963573935.1 Arctocebus calabarensis | reverse complement strand
AAAATCCCAAAACCAGAGATGCTGGTGTGGATGTGGAGAAAAGGGAACACTTCTACATTGCTGTTGGGAATGCAAACTAATATATTCCTTTTGGAAGGATGTTTGGAGAATACTTAGAGATCTAAAAATAGATCTGCCATTCGATCCTATAATTCCTTTGCTGGGTATATAGCCAGAAGACCAAAAATCACATCACAATAAAGATATCTGTACCAGAATGTTTATTGCAGCCCAATTCATGCTAAGTTGTGGAAGAAGCCCAAGTGCCCATGGACCCACAAATGGATTAATAAATTGTGGTACATGTATAGCATAGAATACTATGCAGCCTTAAAGAAAAATGGAGACTTTACCTCTTTCTTGTTTACATGGATGGAGCTGGAACACATTCTTCTTAGTGAAGTATCTCAAGAATGGAAGAAAAAGTATCCAATGTACTCAGCCCTACTATGAAGCTAATTTATAGCTTTCATATGAAAAATTTTATGACAAAGACTTCAGCAGCAACAAACAAAAATGGCAACAAAAAAAATAAATAAATGGGATTTAATTAAACTGAAAAGCTTCTGCATGGCTAAGGACACAACAATTAAAGCAAACAGATAACCTTCAGAATGAGAAATGATATTTGCATGTTACAAACCTGGTTGATAACCAAACTCTACAGAGAACTCAAATTAATCAACAAAAAAAGAGCAAACAATCCCATCTACCACTGGGCATGAACATGAGACATAAACAGAACTTTCTCTGAGGAAAACAGACAAATGGCTAACAAGCATTGAAAAAATGCTCATTATCCCTCATCATCAGAGAAATGCAAATTAAAATTACCCTGAGATATCACCTAACCCCAGTGAGAAGAACCCAAATGGCAAAATCCCACAGCTGAAGATGTTGGTGTGGAAGTAGAAAAAGGGGAATACTTTTAAACTAACAGTGTAAAAAAGTTAGGGACTGCAAACTAATACAGTCTCTTTGGAAAGAATTATGGAGAATCCTCAAAGAAATCAAAGTAGACCTCGCAGTTGATACCAAAATCCCATTACTAGGTATCTACCCAGAAGAAAAAAAAATAATTTTACCATGAGAACATTTGCTATAGAAGGTTTATTGCAGTTCAATTCACCATTGCCAAGACGTGGAATCAATCCAAGTGCCCACCAAACCATGAATGAATAAATAAACTGTGGTATATGTATACTATGGAATACTATTCAGCCATTAAAATGATGGCTGACTTTACATCTTTTATATTAACATAAATAGAGCTTAAGAACATTCTTCTTAGGAAAATATCACAAGAATGGAGAATCAAGTATCCAATATACTCAACTCTAATATGAAATGAGTATACAAACAAATACACACCCACAGAAGACAAAAACACGATTAAACTCAAGTTGGATGTGTGCATATGCACGTGTGTATATGAGAGGGGGGGTGGTGGTAAACTCTACCAAGCACAATGTAAGGGTACATGGCACACCTCCTGGATGAAGGATACCACTATAACTTGGACTCTACCTAACAAATGCAAATAATGTAACCTAATTTTATCCTCAAATTCATCTGAAATAAAAAAATAAATATGGGTTTCCCCACAAAAGTGCATTTTTATTTATAATAAAATTCTTTAGAATATTGTCTGAAGCTCATGCTTTTTACTTTGTACAAAACTCTAAGCCAGGTGTGGTGGCTCATGCCTTATAATCCCAGCCTTTGGGAGACTGAGGCAGAAGGATTGCTGAGGCCAGTTTCAGGCTAGCATGGAAAGAGAAAATACCTCATCTCTACTAAAAAATAAAAATAAAACTTACGGGAAAAATGATGCACACCTGTAGTCCTAGCTATTTGGGAGGCAGAGGCAGGAAGGTTGCTTGAGGTTCTAGTAAGCTATACTCATGCCACTGTACTCCAACCTGGGCAACAGAGTGAGACTCCATCTCCAAAATAAATAAATAAATAAATAAAAACAAAAAGTTTGAAAAAAATTCTAGTAAGCATAGTGTCTAGTGCATGGGAGATAATCAGCAAATATTTATTAAATAAATGAAGGGAAGAAATAGTGAATGAATAAATGAGCTTTCTAAATGCAAATGAAGTTAATTAGAAGCAAAATGCAAGGGTTGTGCCAAAGACTGAAGTGTGTCTCCCGCAAATTCATATGTTGAAGCCCTAAACCCCAGTAGGACTATTTTTTTTTTATTTTTTATTTTTTTGGACTATTTGGAGTAAGAAAATAATTAAGGTTAAATGGGCAAGGAGGATGGGTCCTGATCAGGCAGGGCCAGTAAGAGCCCCCTGTGCTTATTCTTTGTACTCTGCCACCTGCAGACAAGGGGTGGGGGGGAGAGGACACCCACAGCAGGAAGGGCCTTCCCCAGAGACTGAGCCCTGATAGACCTTGATCTTGAACTTTCCAGCCTCCAAAACTGTGAGAGAACAAAATTTCATTGTTTAAGCCTCTTAGCCCATGGCAAACCCAGTTGACTTGGGGCTGGGAAATTAGTGTGAGGCTGCAGGAAGTCACAGCAGCAGTGAGCGCCCTATGAGCTCACATGTGGCACCCAAGTCACATGATGCACGCCTGCGCGAATACAAAATTCAAAACAGTCTCGCTTTGTCCACAGTATAGCAAGCAGAGGAAAACATGCTAACAGTACCTACAGAACACATGCTCATAGTGATTATGAAGTTTTTCTCTTTTATATTACAATCAGTGTAAATTAGCTACAAGTGGCAGTTTTCAGGACTTTACCAGAAATATGAATTCAATAGCTATTTTTGTACGCTGTCACTCTCCCCTAGAAACAGGGTTGAGTTGTCATAGTAATTTACAGAGTGATAGGTTTAAATCAACAGACATTGAAAAACGAAACAGGCCAACAGTTTCTCTGAACATGCAGGGGATGTCCTTTCCTCTAGCTGGCCTCAAAATGCCAGGTGTGAAATGGAACTGCTAAAATTCACAAATAACACACAGCTTGACACCATATGTTATTTTAATCTTATATGAATCAATAAGTTGAAATGTGTTCGGGGTATTCTATTTACACTAAAAAGGTGATTTTTTAATAATTTTTTTAATATGGAAGGGGTTAGAAGTTAAGTATTTTGTTTAACTTTTGTCAAACTAAAAACCTAGTGTCCCACAATACTTTTTCCCCAAGTGTTCTTTGTGGCTGAATTTTATTGCAATAATTTTTTCAAATTCAATTTCACCTCTGTGGCTTAACTGTAAGCAATGTGAGGGCAGCAGCTGTCTCTTGTACTTATCATTTGAGATACTTCAGAAATTACTCGCTGAAAATAATGTCAGAAGGAATAGATAGACACTTCCACAATAAGCAGATGAATCTTAAATATCATCCTTTACTTAACAAACAAAAATAGAAATATCAATGCCAAGCACAATTCTATGACTGATACAAAGAATTATAGCATTAAGCATTTTATAAGAAAGAAAACGAAGCTATTCTACAGAGCCAAGGTCTCTGCAACAAAAAATACGCCTCTGTAAAATGGAAACCCGCTCAGCACTGAACTCTAGGGCTCTGAAAGATTCAGATGCATGTCCTCATCCCCCCTATCAAGGACCCATCTGGCTTACTAATCATGTTTCAATGAAGAAGAAAATTCTATTCCACAAATACTTCGTGTAACGTCTACAGTTCATTTTCATGAGAAATCTGTGCAAAGTTCATGAGAAATTCATGCAAAGTGCAAAATTTGTGCAACGTTCACTCATATAACTTGTATGTGTCTTTTTGGATTATGGTCTTTTTATGACCCCTCACCATAGGTTTCATAATAGAAAAATAACAAGGAATATAAATGTGAACACCAGTAAGATAGGAAATTTTCTACTGGGTTTGTATATATCAGAACTTCATAAGCTTGATCTTTGAAAAACATGGTTTTGCCAAACTCTGTTTCATTTTAAGGTGATTATTTAGTTTTATACTAAGATTTATTTAACTGAAATTGAAAATATATTTACTAAGGAATATTTGTGGATTCTATTAGCTCCTCAAAGAGTGACTACAAATTGTATAGAAACTATACTCGAAGAAAAAAAATAAGAAAAAAAAAACAAAAAAAACTATACTCTAGCCTGATACATATTAATTTATATATCATTAGAAACAGGATTAAAATAATTATCAGTTTTTATTTTGTTGCAGCCCATGTAGCCTGTGGCTAGGAGAAGTGAAAGTTATAAGAAATACCTGTATAGCTCAATAATGGAACACCTTGGTGGAAAGGGCATGGAGAGGGATTTAGCTCTCCTAACAAGCATGAGAGCTCCCGAGATGAGAGCAGTGGTGAGTTTGCAGTCTCTACACCTGTGGTGTTGAGAAGCACGAGATTAGCCTTATATTAGGCTAGAGGAGAAAGCAATTAGGGAGCTTGCGCATTCTATCATGGATCCACTTACTCTGACTTTTGTCTCCTCTCCTGCCTGCAGAAAGCCAGCACTGGTGTCTCTCTGCTGAATATTACTGAGCTCTGCTAATGACTAAGACCTATCTTTCTAAGAAGACTGCTTTATTCTCTCTAAGACTCACTCTCTCTCTCTCCAGCTAAAGTAGATAGCCCTTAGGCACCTAAGAGAAACTGTACCTGAGCAAGGTAACTTAGCGGTCCGCATCTGGAACCTACTTAAGCCGGGCCCAAGACCTGGCCAGTTGTGGGCCTTCGCATATGGTGTTAGAAGTGACATGTGACATTGTTTGTTTGCTTTTTGTAACAAATTATGTACATATTCCTAAGATGAATACATTTCAACCTGTGCATTTTTAAACCAGAGCAATCATGTCAAAGAACACTGACTGATTCTATAAAAATGAAAGAAATTTTCCCTTTTACATCACAATGTATTCAAATTAGCTAACAGTAGTAGTTTCCAGGGATTTAACAAAAGTATGGATTCTGACCTCTATTTTCATATACTGCCAATCATCTAGAAATAGTGTTGGAGTTGTAATAGTAATTTAGAGAGTAATGAATTTAACTCAACAGATACTGAAAAATGATATTGTATAAAGAGACTTATAGATTCTTTCAACAGGTAGGGGATATGTTTTGCTCTTAGCTAGCCTCAAAATATCAGGGGTACAAACAGAACTGCTAAAATTCACAAATAACATAAGATATAGTTTTATAAAATAGCTTCTGATAACATTTCATTTATAAAAACTACAGATATATTTTCAACATGATTATCTCACTAAATATAAAATAATGCAAAATTTTTTGCAGAGAAAATCAGACAATCATAGGCTAGAGATAGCAACAGTCCCCAAGAGAACAAGCAGCCAAAGTGATGCTATAGAAGGAGACAGAAAAGATGCCAAGCTGGCACATATGCCAGCAGGGTGACAGCCATCATTAAACCACTTCTATCCTGTTTACCTTGATAATCAAATCAGAAGGGAGTATTAATTAATGTTTGAATCATGCACTGATACACTGAGCACATCAGAGCATTTGCTACCCAGCACTCATCAACCTTTATCTCAACGTGACACGTATAGGAAGTGACACTATTTACCCAGCACAGGGAGATAAATAAGCAAAGTAACTGATGTCATAGCTTCAGCCACCATAGGACACCCTAGAGCAATGAACACAAATTTCTCACTCTGTTCATTCTGCTTATAAAGAACTCTTCAACACAAGATTAGAAATCTTTGTCCTAACCGACTAAAAATGGAAATGTGTCTGTAACAGCATCCCCAGTTGGTACACATCAGCTTCCATAGGCCAAACAAATTAAAAAGTATTCACTGAATGTCTACTATGTGTGAGACTCTACTCTTAATGATCGAATGAGCAGGCATATTTGAATACAAGGTTAAACCCTAATGTCACTCTGTAGGCAGCAAAATGCAATGAAATATTTGAGCAAAGGATAATAATTTAAGAAAAAATGCACAAGTCTAGAAAATTTCAAAATACATTTGGAAGATGATGCTAGGAAAATTATTTAGTCCCAAATTTGTTTTTTATCTGCTTCGGGAGTGAGTTGAACTAAACAGTTTGTTGTGACTTTAATTATTCACTAAAAAGTAAAAGGAGAAGCAAGAAATCAGATTGAGGATGCTACTTCAGGGAGTTTAATTTGGCAGAAATTTCCATAGGTCTGGAAAGGAGAGAAAGTGAAGGCAAGGAACCCAGGGGGTAGTGATTGTACGGAAGCAAAACAGGACAGGAATAAAAAGAAATGAAGATGCAAAGGATGTAATAAATAAAGAATAGAACAGCACAACTTTAAGGCTAATTGGACATACATAGTTGTGCACAGACATAGGGAGCTAGAAAGCAGAAAAAAATGTAAGACATATACAGTGTGAGAAGTGGAACACAGAAAACGTGACATCAGTATTAGAGTGAGTTCAAGAAAAAAACGACAAATTCGACTTTGACATTTTAAGTTCAGGTGACAAGGCATTCAAATGTCAGATGGATGTACTGATGCAGGACTGGAAAGAGAGGTTACAATTGAAACCATAAATATGAGTGAGAGTTCCAAGATGGTAAAAGTGAAGTTTGGTGAATCAAAGGAAATGGTCATAATGACAATACTAATGAAATGGAAAAGTACATATATGTTCAACAACATGCCAAATAAAAATGTTTATCCCACAAATCTCTTCCACTGTCCCCAAATCATTTATTCAAACAACATCCAGCAAACATTTAAATGTCTAATGTGGCAAGGTTGTAGCACAGTGGGAGAGACTGACATGAAGCAAAATCACACTCAAATAAACATATAATTCCCAACTGTGAATAAAAGCTATGAATTCAAACTAAAAATGGTAGGAGAAATTCTCATTGTCAAGTAATAAGGCTGCTATGTAGCAAATTCACGTTCTTAAAATATTCAAGGAGGTAAATTTTACATATTTAATATTCAATATTAGCCTTGAGGGTTAATTCACACTGAAAATTTTAATTGCAAAACTAGTGTATAATTGAGAAATTTACAATGCATATGTACAGCATAAGCCAGGCTGGGTCAGGTGTCCTTTAGAAGAGCACAGTAGCTACCTCCACACCTGCTCCCCCAGACCATGACTACCTGCGCGCCTGCTTCCCAGAGTCTCACAGTTTTTGGTTTTCTGCTCCTCAGTTCATCTCCCTACCCTGACTACAAACTCAGTGAGAAGCAGAGCGGTCTGTGAAGCTACTGCATCTGCAGGGCCTGGTACAGGGGCGTCAGAGTGAGTGAATAAGTTAGGAGAGATCACTGAGAAGACCTTCACGTTTTTATCTTCATCCTTCATCAGCAGCATCAAGAATGACTGAAAGTCTGCAGCGTGACAATTACTGGATTATGAGGAAACACCAACCCCATGCAATGGCACTGCATGCAGCTGTCCAGAGCTAAGTCCAGACCTTCCCCAAGGACGCAGCTGTCTGGACCTCCTGTTCCTGAAGCTTGTTTATACCATTGTGTACCCCAATGTTCACTCGGATTTCTTTAAAAACTAAATTCCAATTCCTTCTCCCCTGGGCTAAAAAATTTACAAAATTTAAAAAGAAATCAATTCCACACACAAAATAGATAATCAGTGCTGCCCAAGGCGGGTGAGCACCGAGTGCTCCGGATTCCCAAGGTGACTTAAGGGAAACTCTTATGGTGTCCGGGTTACTTGATGTCCCCCAAATGAAGGAGAGGGACGTCCTCAAATTCCCTGCAGCAGGAACCCACTCAAAGGGTGCCAACCTTTACTTCAAAAGGGCACAGACGTATACAGAAGGAATGTGGCGGCCTCTGTACCATAAACCCACAGAGGACCCAGGCGAAGCTTCACTGGGCAGCTGCGCCACTGATGCCGCTGAAACCCTGCTGGTGCAGACGATGCAGCCCCGAGAACACTGGCTAGAGGGCCACGCCAGGTTTGCTGCTGCCCCCAGGGCCTCTCCCAGTGCCAGGCTCACTCCAGGCCTCCTCCAACCAGGCCCAGGAGCGTCCAGGAGCCGCGTCTCCTGTAGTCTCTGTCCCTGGGGCTGAGCACCAGCCTCTCACAGGTGTGTCCTGTGTTACATGCCTTCACTCCATCACACTGAGCCTCCCTGCATGGCACTGTACCTCCCTGTGTCACACTCTGCCTCCCCTAGTCACACTCAGCCTCTCCACATCACACTGAGTCTCCTTGAGTAACACTGAACCTCTCCATGTCACTTTGAACCTCTTCACGTCACATTGAGCCTCCCCGCATCGCACTGAACCTCTCCAGGTCACAATGAGCCTCCTGGTGTTGCACTGAGCCTCCTCATTGTCAAACTGAGTCTTCCCTGCACACAGCCCCCGTGTCGCACTGAGCTTCCCCGAACCACAGTGAGCCTCATGTCACACTAAGCCTCCCCACGCACCAACACGGGCACTGGCTTTGTGATGGGATGTGCTGGGTGCGGCCAGAAACTCCTTACACCGGGGGCCCATCTCCGGGGAAACCTGGACGCCTCGCCTGGTCTCTGCTTCTGCAAAGATGCAGCAGAAATGGCAAAAAAAGGGCAGGCTGAGGCTGGGAAAGTCCTGCCCGAAGACGAAGCCCAGGCACCCTGAAGGCCACAGGTGCTGGCCCGGCTACGCAGTTCCGTTCAGGCAACACAACCGTGGAGCAGCTTGACCGGCTTGGGTTGCACTTCCAGGGGTTCTTAACGAGACGGAATTAAGGTTAGCAGAAAACCAACATCAGTTAAAAAAAAAAAATCCTCGTAAACATATGAAATCCTTCTATTTCATTTTTAACAAGATAAGGTAGGAATGAGTCATCACCTCTTTAAATTTAATTTATTAAAGTACAGAAGGGGAGGGGAACCTGTCTAATCTAACAGTGTGGGTAAGATATAGTGGGTAAGACACAGAAATTTAAAGAAGTCAAATTTCTAAATTCATTAAATTCTTGTCTTTCTCTCTCTCTTTCTTTCTTTTGTTTGAGCCAGAGTCTCACATTGTTGCCCTCGGTAGAGTACAGTACCATCACAGCTCACAGCAACCTCCAGCTCTTGGGCTTAGGCGATTCTCTTGTCTCAGCATCCCAAGTAGCTGGGACTACAGGTGCCCGCCACCATGTCCGGCTATTTTTTGTTGCAGTTTGTCTGGGGCCAGGTTCGAACCCACCATTCTCAATATATGGGGCTGGCACCCTACTCACTGAGCCACAAGTGACACCCTAAATTCATTAAATTCTTATTATGATAATCTGGAAAATCACATTATTAAAACAATTTTTGAACAGTTGAGACATCCTTCCCCAATATCAACCTCATGACACAATAGCACCATGCTGAAGTGTGTTAGGTTCCAAGTCCTGACATGCTAATTAGTGACTGAAGCAATCACTGATGCAGAACCCAGAAGCTCCAGGTGCACACTGGGAAGATGACATCACCCTCCCAGTTGGCTTCTCTGAAGCCTCTGCTGTGCCTCGGCTGACAGGTTACTTGTACTCAAAAATCCCAACCGAGGATGTGGCAGAGACAGCAGCTTACTGAACCATAAGCAAAATCATTCTTTTAGAGCTATTCTAATTAAGACAACCATGTGTTTTGTTCATTTTTTAAGAAAAGCATGTATTTTATTTAATGTAGTAGCCTACTAGCTTTCTATTTTAGGGTGATAATAAATTTATTTATTAAGTAAAAGAGATCTCTGCATTATTATATAACTTCTATTTTGTCATTGATTTTAAGAATTGTGTTTGATTTAAAATGTATTTATTTATTTATTTATTTTACAGTTTTTGGCCAGGGCCAGGTTTGAACATACCACCTCCAGTATATGGGGGCTGGTGCCCTACTCCTGGAAGCCACAAGTGCCACCATGATTAATTTTTTTTTTTTTTTTGTAGAGACAGACTCTCACTTTATTGCCCTTGGTAGAGTGCCATGGCGCCACACAGCTCACAGCAACCTCCAACTCCTGGGCTTAGGCGATTCTCTTGCCACAGCCTAACTGAGTAGCTGGGACTATAGGCACCAGCTACAACGCCGGCTATTTTTTTGTTGCAGTTTGGCCAGGGCTGGGTTTGAACCCACCACCATCGGCATATGGGTCTGGCACCCTACCCACTGAGCCACAGGCGCTGCCAGCATGATTTAAAAAAAATTTTTTTTTGAGGTTTTATTTTATTTTTTTGTTGTTGCATTTCAGCTGGGCAGGTTTGAACCCGCCACCTTCGGTATATGGGGCTGGCACCCTACCCACTGAGCCACAGGTGCCACCTGCATGATTTAAAATTTTTTAAGGTAAATTTTATTGTACATATCTGATATTTATAACATGATGTTATGGGATACATATAAATAGTAAAATTAAAACAGTAAAGAAGCAACTTAACATATCTTTTATCTCCACAGTTACATTTTTGTGATAAGAACATCAAATTGTATTAAGAATTTTTGTCTTGATTTTAGCTAATTTTCAATTTTTAAATGCACTTTTTCATAACATGCTAATGTTTTAATATTTAATGTTTCTGTATTTGAAGAATGAGATTACTTTTTCCCTTTAGATTCTTTGCCTGCTTGGCCAATACCATCAATGCTTGGCTTCCATCTAGCTAGCATATCTATGAAGTTTTTCTCAAAGTACATGAACCCCATCATTATTAGGTTGATTCTGATGGTAAATTTAGGACTGATAACATTTATTTCTGAAAATAACCAGTTGAGACAGAAACCAGAAAAGTTATAATATCTGGGAACTTTCAATGCTTAACTTAGACCAAAAAATTCATTTAACCAAACACCCACCTGCTGAATTACTAAAATATTAGGATAACAGTACTAGAAATTTTAAATCTCCTTAGAAATAATTATTCCAAAAATTTTAATATTAAACATATAAAGAATTTACTATATATTTAAAATAACTTTATCCTGAGATAAAATGAATAACCAGAAATCATATTTACTGAAAAATAGATTGAAATGTTTCAGGATCTTTACTTCTCACAAAAGTGTATGCAAATAAAAGGAAAAAATTCTTTCCTGCAAAATACTGCCTTTAAAATTGAACATTATTCAAAGCATTCTGGGATATCTCATAGTTAATTGTTTTACATGAAAATAATGCACAAATGGAAAAGATCTATAATTTTATATGATAATTTATAATCTGAGACACTATACTTAGTCATTAAAATATTAAAATATTTCAAAATCACTTTCTATCTCATCTTTTTAATCATTAAATCAAGTTTACAAATTATAATATAAAAATCCCATTTTATTATTTTCACTCCACAGTGATTTTCTTAATGTCTAAAAATAAAGTCAATTTGCATTCATATCTCATAAATCATTTTCACGCCTATGTATTGTCATTTATTCAGTTTGCAATAATTGTAGCTAACACAATGTCTGGCCAAAGTAACTATTTCCTGGAAAAAAAGCCCAAATTCAATCTATGTTTGAATTTAAATTAATCTTTAATCAAAATGTAGCCTCTCTAGCCCCTTACAATTTGAATTTAAGAAGTTGAAATATAACATATCCATCACTGACTTCAAAAATGTAATATAAACCATTGAAATAATTCATATTTGTCCTCTGGGGTAGATGTATAATCTCCTATCCATTTTTCTAAAAAATTGTGTGAGAAGGAACTGAATATGGTATCACCTGTCCTGGGGCTATTTGTCTACAGATCATTCTTCTCCATGAGAGGTGAGGCCATGGTAGCATGTAGCCAATGGAGTGAACGTCCCTCATCCACCTCAGCTTTAGCTTTGAAAACTGGTAGGAAGAGTAGATACTTTGGTCCAGCCTGATGGGCCCCCATTTCAGCATCACATGTTTTGAGGTTATAGCCAACAACCTGGGGAGGATTTTGTGATGTGGGCTATTCTCACTGTGGTTAGGTAATATCTCAGGGTGGTTTTGAATTGCATTTCTCTGATGATTAGGGATGAGGAGCATTTTTTCATATGTTTGCTAGCCATTCATCTGTCTTCCTCAGAGAGAGTTCTGTCCTTGTCTGTTTCCCAGTGGTAGATGTGACTGTTTGCTCTTTTTTTTTGCTGAATAATTTGAGTTCCCTATTGATTCTATTATCAATCTCTGTAGAATGGCAGAATTACCAGGCACCAGGGCATGGGAGAGAGTCTCAGTGAGGCAAGAGCGAGTTGGAGGAGCCAGGCAAGGAAACAGGGAACTGAATGGCCTACTTTGAAGGTTTCCTGTTGGTACAATTCTTGCTTTTCACACAGGAGCTCTAAGATTAAGTCTTTGATTTACTTGAAGAACTTCTGCTGAGTTCCTACGCACAACAAGGAACTTTGGTGGAAACAGAGGTCACAAAGATCATGGTTATAACTGCAAAGATACATGCAACATTTGCCATTAGCCAGGAATCCTTATGGGCATCCTGCACATTTTCATCCATATAGTTTTTACAATCACCCTTGAGGTTCAGACAAGGTAGTTAATTAAGTAACCTGCTCAAAGTCACTGACCCAGCTAGCTAACTGTGGACAGGGTTCAAAGCTAAGCAGTCTGTCTATAGATTTGCTCTTAATTAACTATGCCATGTTGCCTCTGAGGACACAGTCCCCATCCTGAAATAATTTAGAGTTCAACATATAGAAGCACACACATTAATTTAAAGAAAATTAAATCTAATGAGGTAATAATTGCTTGGAATGCAAATGAAGGATAAAAGAGGGGGATCAAATTCTTTTAAACTTTCTAGTTTTGTATTGGTTTATTATTATATTACTGATGTCCTGTGTGGGAACTCGAGGATTTCTTGAGGTGACTCTGAATCCCACCTCTCCTTACTTTCTGTGGCAGCCACAGAGCCAGTCAGTGAGCAGGACCCAGGGGCACACTTACAAAAGCTTGGGGAGAGATTCCTGAGTCAGTCAGAGTGAGTCTGGGGTCAAGAGACAAAGAAAAGAGAATTCCAAAGACAAGAATTAAATGTCCCTTGCTTCTCCACTTGCAACACTTAGTATAACATGTAGTCACTCACTTTGCAGTCTCCTTAAAGGAGTGTTAGTTATTTGACCACTTCATTATATATTGGCTGAACTCTGCCATCATTTTATAGAGGGTTGATAACTAGAATCTACAGATAACTCAAATTATCCAACGAAAAAAGAGGAAACAATCACATCTACCACTGGGCAAGAGACATGGAAAGAACCCTCTCTGAAAAAGACAGATGAATAACTAACAAACATGAAAAAATGTTCATCATCCCTAATTATCAGAAAAATCCAAATCAAAACCACCTGAGATATTACCTAACTCCAGTGAGAATAGCCCACATCATAAAGTCCCAAAATTGCAGATGTTGGTGTGGATGTGGACAGAGGGAACACTTTTACACTGTTGGTGGGACTGCAAACTAATACGGCCTTTTTGGAAAGAATTATGGAAAATCCTCAAGGAAGTCAAAGTAGATCTCCTATTTCATCCTACAATTCCATTACTAGGAATCTACCCAGAAGAAAAATAATCATTTTATCATAAGGACATTTTGCCCTAGAATGTTTATTGCAGCTCACTTCACAACTGCCAAAATGTGGGATCAACCCAAGTGCCCATCAACCCATGAGAAGATTAACAAGCTGTAATGTATACCATAGAATACTATTCACCCATTAAAAAAGATGGAGACTTTACAACTTTTGTATTAACCAGATGGAGTTGAGACACATACTTCTTAGTAAAATACCTGAAGAATGGAAAAGCAAGAATACAATATACATAATACTAACTTGAAACCAGTAGATTAACAACTACATGTCCATATGAGAGAAAAAAACAATTAAATTCAAATGGAAGGAGGAGGGAGAGGAGAAGAGGGAGGGGTATTAGTCTGCTCCCACCTAGGGTGCACAATGCAAGGATACACAGCACGCCTGCTGGGTAAGAGGCTCAACTACAACTTGAACTTGACCTAAGAAATGCAAACAATGTAAACTAATTGTACCTTCATGTTGCAGCCCATATGGCCTATGGCTAGGAGGAGTGAGAGTTATATGAAATACCTGTTTAGCTCAATAATGGAACACTTTAGTGGAAAGGGCATGGAGAAGGATTTAGCTCTCCTAACAAGCATGAGAGCTCGCAAGATGAGAGCAGTGGTAAATTGGCACCTGTGTTGTTGAGAAGCAACCTTATATTAGGCTGGAGGAGAAGGCAGTTAAGAAGCACGTGCATTCTATCATGGACATGTTTACTCTGACTCTGTCTCCTCTTCTGCCTGCAGAACACCAGCATGGCGTCTCTCTGCTGAAGATTATTAAGCTCTGCTAAAGACTAAGGTCTTTCTTTCTAAGAAGACTGCTTTACTCTCTCTCTCTCTCTTCAGCTAAAGTAGATAGCCTTCAGACACCTAAGAGAAACTGAATCTGAGCAAGGTAACTTAGCTGTCCACGTCCGGAACCTAGTTAAGCCAGGCCCAAGACCTGGCCAGTTCTGGGCCCTGACAAGTGGTGGCAGGTGACATGTGACACCTTCATATTAATCTGAAGTAAAAAAAAAAAAAATTATATACCCAGAAAAAAATCATAAAAGAGACAAGAGGTGAAGCAGAAATTTTCCATAAGAGAAACTCTGACCAAACAATAATCCATTTGGATTTGTTGTTAGTTTGGGACTGCAGGGTGTCCTCATCACTGTGCAGCACCCCCTTCCACCCAGTCTGACAGACACGCCGTTCATCATGTTCTGAAAGAAAGAGACCAGACATGGTGTGATGCTCTGTTTGATAGCCACACTCAGTGAAGCAATGTATATGAGTTGGAGAGATACTATTTCCTCTCATAGAAGATACATGTGCTTAAAAATTTTATGGTATAGTAGAGTAGTTTAAAACCAGCATAGATATATACTTTAAAAAATCATCCTTGCTTTCAGATAGTAAAAGGGTAGTTTAAAGATCATAAATATTAAAAGAACAAAATGAATTTTCTTAAAATCAGGGGAAATTTATTGAAGCGTGAGTAAAACAGAAATCACTTGCATTTTCAGGAAGATTGCAAAACCTAATCTACCTAATTTTAGATTTAAATATTGAAATAATTTTGAAGCATATAACACATGTTAACACAATTCGATTGAGTTATGACATTATAAACCTGATATATACTCATTAAATTTAAATTATACATACAAATTTTTTGAATAAGAATCAGGTTCATCCAGTTATTTATCCTTCAATTGCCTGGAATTCTAAGTGACAGCCCTGGGGCAGGCGTCACTGCAAGACAGTGTGTATCATGAAAATACACCCTCCATGATTCTGGACATTTATCTTTGTATTCCATTTGCACAAATTAAAAATGCATGTCTTTATCATTCTTTTATTTATTAAATCATAGCTGTGTACATTAGTGCAATCATGGGGTACAATGTTCTGGCTTCATATACAATCTGAAATATTTTCATCCACCTGTTCGATGTAACCTTCATGGGATTTTCTTGGTTATTGTATAAAAACATTTATATTCTACATTTAGTAAGTTTCCCCTGTACCCTTCTAAGATGCATCATAAGTGTCATCCCACCATTTACCCTCCCTCCCATCCTTCCCCCTCCCCTCCCTTGCCCCTTTCCCTATATTCTTGTGCTGTAGTTGGGTTATAGCCTTCATATGGAAGCTATAAATTAGCTTCATAGTAGGGCTGAGTACATTGGATACTTTTTCTTCCATTCTTGAGATACTTTGCTAAGAAGAATGTGTTCCAGCTCCATCGTCTTTATCATTCTTTAAAATGCTTTCATTGAGCAAAATTAACCACCACTTCAGTTTCATAATTATTTTTTAGAACTGAGCTTTTCAAATCCATAAAAATTACAATATAAGAAAAATGACACTATTCAATTAAAAATTAAATGAACTTTCCATTAAAAGCAAATGAATATACGATTTGCTGCAGGGAAAAGAATGGCTCTAAAAAAATAACTCAAAAGTTATCTCCTAGTCCTAGTCTTATGTTCAAGACACAAGTCGTCACCTCAGAACTAGACATTCTAGGGGCCAAATTCTCAATGACCTACATGTTCCAGGCAGAGGGTGGGGCAGTTTGAAGACTGGGATCCAGAAAACAGGCTCTGATTATGAGGGGCAGCTTCTGCCACCCACTAGGTGATGCCGCATGCTCAGTATCACTAGAGCCTCGTTAAGAGAATGTAGAACAGTGTATGGAATCACTTGATTATTTACATTGACAACCAATTTTTCTAAGTGAGCAATTTTCAGGACAAATCTTGGCCAGCGGCGTATTTCTGATCACTATCCTCTAATGCTACTCCATGCACTCAATATGTGATTTTAAGTGAACACAATTCCCTATCAACCAGTCTAAAGTACTGTATGCCACAAACGTTAAAATAACTTTCAAGATTCATCTCAAAAAAGAAAAGAAACCTGTATGTCACTCCCTACATTTGGCAGCTCAAAAAATTTTCTTAGATTCTTAGAGAGAAGGAAAATTCAAGTTTTGTCATAAATGTCTAACTTTCTGTGTCTAACAACTATCTGCTGTTTGTTTGAGAAAGTGTCTCCAGTAGTAAATGTTTGTAGTTATACTTACAGAGGTGAAATGAAGCTACAGACTTCATCCAAAGGAGAGGGAAAGAGGAAAGCACAAAGCATCATTTCACTATCATGTTATCCTGAATCCTGAATAAGAGTCACAGAGCACAGCATCTGTGAGTGAGTTTCTGGAAATGGCAGAATGTGTCTGTCAATTCATATACCAACCTGATGTGCTACATCAATTATTTCACACACTGCCAAGGAAAAGGTTGTGCTCTTAAATTTATTAAAAGGGCAAGTTATTTTAGCCTCTGGGTGACCTATACACAGAAAGGGCATTTTGCCACAACAGAAGCATTTCGTTCGCCTTCAGACACAACCTCTGCATTCATAATAATTTCCTACCTTTAATGCTATGTTACTCTAATGAAATATTATGTTCTAACATTTCATTCTGTTGTCCACATAGGAACCTCCTTATTTGAGGTAAACAGAAGAGAAAGCTCCATTTTCTAGCACCACCATGAGGGATGAAATTTGAGGATTAAACTTCAACTGTTTCCAAGGAGATTCTCCTCCAACACCTCACACTCCATCCTCTTGGAAACTAGAGAAAGGCAGTCTCTAAAGGTAGAAAAAAATCATAACTTTTTAGCATTTCCAGAAAAGTTCACCTAGCACTTCAATTTGGCAGCTTTTGTTTTGCTCATGCAATCTGGAGCCTCAGTAAAAATCTCAGACAGGAAGAATTCCATTTTAACAAACTGTTTGCTGTTTAAGTGCTTATTAAGTCTGGGAGTAAGATAAATGTGAAGGAATGAAGTTCCAGCATGAAAAACTCTAGGATAAATCCAGCATTTTAGGGAGACATGGCAAGAGAAGGATGTCAAGGTGAGAGGAGCAGGGGAGGCTGATTCCCTGAAAGGCCACCTGGAGACAGGACTGGGGAGACCACATCACAGAGGTGAAGTGAAGACTGAGGAGGACACTCATCCAAGAAGGTCACTCCTTCAGGGAAGTGGGGAGCAGGCCTTCTCGGAGCAGAGACTGGAGGTCCACAATAGCCAGGGTCCATGTTGGCACGGCCACCTGCCAGTACTGAGCGCCCTCAGTCTTTTGCTCCATCTGTACTTTTCTCCCTGACTAAAGGTGACATTCCTTCACCTCACCTTAGGGAGCTGTCTGCAAGGTGTCCATTCTCCACCCCAACATCTCTTATTACTTCCGTACCTATAATCGGAGACCAACCCAGTAAACTTCAGGGAAAGTCTGACCCACGAGATCACGTATATTCCAAAAAGAACTGTAGGATTTTTCTAACATATTTTTACAGAAACCAGAGAAATATATTTGCAAATGGATTCTAAATGTCTCAGACCAAGGAGAATAAAATGTAATATTAGCTTAAGTTTGAGTTTCTTGTACATCTAAATAGGTACTGACCACATAACCCACCAATTTCACTTCTACACACTTAGTCAAGAAAAATAAAAACACATGCCCATAGAAACTTATAAAGGTTCACAGCAGCATTAGTCAGAATATGCAAAATATTCTGGAGACAACCCAAATGCTCCTCAGCTAGTGAACAGATATACAAGCTGCAGTACATCCACGTGTTGGGACGATACTCAACAATAAAAAGGAACAAATACTGAAAATCACATTATGCCAGGTGACAGAAGCCTTCCCCCAAAGCAGACATACTGTGTGATTCCATGTAAGTAAAATTCTAGAACATGCAAAACAAACCTATTCTAAGAAAAATCAGATCAGTAGTTCCCCAGGCAGGGCACTGGGAAGATGGACTACGGACAGCAGAAGAGAGGCGTCTCATTGGAGTGGCAGTTACACAGTTGTGTTCATTTTTCAGAAGTCATCAGTTCACAGACTTCAAGTGTGTGAATTTTGTTGTTTTTATACTGTAGCTCAAAAAAGTTAATTTCATCTTTAAAAAGAATGGATTGCATTGCATTTATTAATAGTGGCACATTTACCAGAAATTTTAAATTTAATCTGTTGGGTCAAACAGCTGAGAAGTGGCTATAATAATTTCTTTTTTTGGTTAACTATAAAATTAAAAACTAATCATGTCCTATATAATGAGGTCAAGATGCCAGATCTCCTTATCACAATTGGAATAAAGAGTCCCAAATCCTGAGAAAGTTTTATCACATGCACCCTACACCCAGTCCACCTGCAAAGCACTCAGGAGACCAGACCCACCACATCACAGCAGCCTTTGCTCTGGGGACCATGGCCATGGCTTCCCAGATGGGCTGGTACAATTGTGACCATGGAGACCACAGCTATGGGCCACCTAGAAGTGCCAAGTCACCAGAAAACATGGGAGCTGGAGGGAACAGTGAGAAGTAGAGGTGGTCAGAACCACCTCTTAGGGCTCAGGGCCTGTGGTTATGGTGCTGGCCACTTGCACTGAGGCTGGCAGGTTCAAACCCAGCCAGGGCCAGCTAAACAACAATGACAACTGCAATAAAAAAGAAAACAATAGTTGGGCGTTGTGGTGGGCACCTGTAGTCCCAGCTTTAGGAGGCTGAAGCAAGAGAATCCCTTAAGCCCAAGAGTTTGAGGTTGCTGTGAGCTGTGATGCCATAGCATTCTAGTGAGAGTGACAAAGTAAGACTCTGTCTCAAAAAAAAAAAAAAAGAACCGCCTCTCAGCAGAGGCTTTTGCTATGGTAACTGACCATGTATCCTGAGAAATAAAACAAGCTCTCTACAAAAATATTGTCTATGTACTGTTTCCATGTATATAATACAAATTAACTCAAGAATTGATGGACAGAAAGCTGAATAAAGGAAAGGAAACAGGCCTCCCACTCAGTCCCCATGCCTAAGCCAGAACGGAGTTCCTTAACCAAACAGGAGACCAGGTCCCCTGAGAATCAATTTTGCAACACAGCCACAAAAAATAGGTGCTAAATCTTTCAACAAACGTTCTTCCAGAAAAGGCAGTGGCCTTTGGGACCTGAGGCCTTTGGGAAATTGACTGTTCAATTCAAGTCCCAAGAATCTGACTCATTTTCTAAGGGTCCCTGACAGCTTTTGACCCTTCTTGTCTTTTCCTGTTCTTCTTGGTCTGTGCAGGCTGGTAAGAAAGCACAGAACGCCTCTTACCCACGTCTAACCACCAGAGAGATCCCATAGGTTATACAATCATTATGGAAAATAGTATGGGTGTGCCTCAAAAATAAGTTTACACAGAGCTACCATGTGATCCAGCATCCTACTCCACATGTTAAGAGGGGTCTTCACCCACCTCACTGCAGCATGATTCTCCACAGCAAGGGTATGAAGGTGACCTAAGCTCAGGAGATGAATGGGTAGAAAAAACACGGTTTCCATACAATGGAGCATAGTCCAGCCTTTACAAAGAAGAATCCTGTAATCTGTGACAACATATATGAACCCAGAGGACATTATGCTAAGGGAAATATGCCAAGCATGGAAAGGACAAATACTGATCTTATTTATACATGGAACCTAAAAAGTTGAATTCTTAGGAGCGGAGAGTTGAGGGTGGTTACCAGGGGCTAGGGTGGGCGATGGGGAGATGCGTGTTAAGGAATGAAATTTTTGATTAGATAAGAGGGATAAATTCAAGTAATTTATTGTACAATATGGTGACTATAATTAGTAAAAACATACTGTGTACTTGGAAATCGCTAAAAGAATGGATTTTAAGTGTTCTCACCACAAATAAACAAAAAGTATGGTTTGGGGGGGCGCACCTTGTTCTTACAAGCTACGTTCCACCAGGTTCAGAAATGCCATGTTTTCCCCAAAAAACTTCACTTGTGAACAATAAGCCTTTTTATACCTCTTGATGTGTGTGTTATCAACAGTCTCAATATCTAAACCAGATTTTGATTGAGAGGTCCATTTTGTTTCTGTGGGATAACCTTCAACACCCACATGCACCACAGTTCACAGAGTTGGGATCCGAGTGGCTATGATGGATGGAGCTCTGCTCCAGGGCCACTTCTCATCAGACTCACTGATAATTGCTCAGTTTCAGGACGGAGAAACTGAAAATAAACATTTTTATAAACTGTGTGAGTCACCACATTCATGGATATTGAAGGTGAGCTATGGTAGAAAGAGCCCAGTGAGACTCCTTGAACTTCTTCTTCTCATGGGGGCAGAAAACCAAAAACAATAACCTATGTCTAAGGAAGCTGAACACATCAGTGCCACCATCACAGGCTGACACAGGGCACTGATGTTCAAGGAAGCTGAACACACCAGGGCCACCATCACAGGCTCATAATACAGGGCAGTGATGTCTGAGGAAGCTGAGCACATCAGCACCACAATCACAGGCTGACACAGGCCACTGTGGTGGTTTTTTGCCTAGATGGCCTATGCACAAGGTAGATGATCTTGGAGAATAAAACTTAACATGGAAGTGGTTATAGCTGCAGCTGTTTCTCCCACTGGAGTCACTCTGGAGCAAATCAACACGGTCCCTCACACCTGGTGTCCAGTTCTTGCTGTGGCAAATCCTTTTCCCTCTACACCAATCTGAAAGTATGATTAGATACAGTTCATTCTTGCCCAGAATGAACAAAATTATATCTGCACTATCTCACCTTAATGAGGTGTATCAAATCCTCTGCTCTATAACCTAATTTAGTCTACAAAGTTCTTAATTATCTTGGCATCCCACAGAAACTCTGTCCCATTAAGTTGATGACATCATATTGATTGGACTAGATAAAAAAAAAGTAGCAAGTATCATTGTGAAACATATGGATGCCATAAGATGGAAAATAAAATTCAGTCTTGTCAGAATGAAGATTTTAGGGGTCTAATGCTTGGAGCATATCTGAAAAATCTTACAAAGGTAAAAGGCTAGCTGTTGCATCTTACACTGATTATTGCTATAAAAGAACCATGGGATCTGTGATTCCCATCTGATTTCAGAGAAAACACAAGATATACTGAAGTGTGCTGCTCCAGTCCATGCACCAAGCAGCCCTCACGTCTGCTCCATATTGGTGGGGCTCAGAGAAGGGAGGCCTCTCTCCATCGGGTCTCGGCTGCAACACCATATGCTCTGCACTTGGGCCATACCACACAGCAGACTTAATGTACTTGAGGTGGCAAATAAAGATTCCTGTAGACATTCTGGTGAACTTGAATTCCAGTAGAAGATAATAAGCTTTTTGGAACAAAGCCATATCCTGTTTGACATATGATTCCTCCTTTTGAAATAGATTGCACGACTGTCATCTGGAGATGGATAATTGACCATTAGGAATCTGCAGCTCTCCTTTTTGGAGCAAGGACAAGATGGTCTTACTCTTTCTTACTCTGTAACACTTGGGGTATGACTTTGCTATCTTTATTTCCCAGACTATTTTACCAGCAGACTTCCCATTATGTTGTCTAAATAGAAAGATATAGGGATATCTTTAAGTCTGAAGTTCACACACATACCTGACACTATGCAGGATAGAAAAGAATTTTTGAATGCAATTTTAATTCAAAGTTTGAATTTCAAAATTCACTCTCTTGGCATTGGCCCCAAGAAGATACATTGGAAGACAATTTATAATAGTTTAATGTGAGAAGACATTAAATAAAAATTAAACTTAGTATTAAGTATTTTGAATCTAGATATATTGTGCTGTTTTGCTGAGCATGTATGTGCTCAAGGAATCAGCACTATTAGATCTACATACTTTCAAAGTAAATGTTCTTTATCTCCCCAGTGCAAAACTTCAAAAGATTTATAATATTTATAACTCAATGCAGCCCACTTTCCATCGAGGAGCTACTATATGGCATAACTCCTAGTACATGTACAAGGGAGACACACAAAAGCACATACACAGTTTCGTAACTGAATTTAAAACAATTTTAATATGAGTGTCAAATTAATGTTAATGTGAGTGTCAAAATTAGCAAATCACTGCAACATTCCTCTGGAGACTGATCACATGTCCTCACATGATTTATCACCTCAGCACACCAGAATCTGCCTGCCAGGAGGCTTATAGGAGCTTTGTTCTGGAGCTTGAAAGAAGGTTGGTGTTTGCCTGGTGGTGCAGGTGTCTATACCACTTATTTGATTTAGTCCCAAGGGCACTCTTGTGAAAAACAAAGGTTAGGAAAAGATACAGTGAACAGTGAAAAAGAAAAGGAATTTAATTATGCCAGGTGAAAGGCCATAGAATTCTGTTTTAGCACCTGCAAAAGTCTGCCAATATCTACGCAACAATCTCCTAGGATTTATGGGAGATGTCAAGTTTTGAGATACTCTACCTTTCCTTTATGTTTTTACTTTTAGCCATCTGTGGGTAATACATGTGCAGAGAGCACGATCTGACAAGTATGAGATACAACGAACTGTAAGACTTTGAGCCTTGTGTAACAAAACATAAAAACAAAGATCAAAGCCACAAGGCACATTGGATAATTGTCTGGTTCTTTAAAAGAACCCCCTAAAGCAAGGAAAAAAATTCCCCAACTTCTAAACAACCAGAGTATCAGCAAAACATAAACAAGCACATGTTTATCTTATACCTACAACAGAACTCCTCATGGCCTTTTCCCATTTAAGCCTTTAGCCAGCTGGACACACAGCAGACTGGGCAGCCTGCTTTAATTTACTCTGAATTAGAAATTATTTTGAAGTTCTGGTGGTATTTTTTTATCAAGTCAAATCCAAGAAAATTAACTAACATGTGTAAATGTGTAAATCTACAAAATCTAGATATACAATATGATGAAAATGAAAACATACACAAAAAAATATTCCAAGCAATTTAGATCCTAATGCTGATAAAGTACTTTCAGTCTTCGAAGAGAAAAAGTTTCACTCTACATAAAGAAGTTTTTATCATGACGCTGTGCTTTTTCTTACGTGAGTTAGGTGTGTACCTAAGATGACATATTTTTTGTGAGTAGCAAAGTAATATCTTCACTTATCCAGACATGAAAATACTTCATTTTCAGTGTTTCTACATTATGCTCTAAGGCAGTGGTTCTCAACCTGTGGGTTGCAGCCCATTTTGTAACAATGAAAATATATCGTGCATATCAGATATTTACGTTATGATTCATAACAGTAGCAAAATTACAGTTGTGAAGTAGCAATGAAAATAATTTTATGGTTGGAAGTCACCACAACATGAAGAACTGTATTAAAGGGTTGCAGCATTAGGAAAATTGAGAACCACTACTTTAAAGGTAAGTGAAAATAATATTTTTATCCTACAATGTTAGATCAAGTTTATGGATATACCTTGATAAAGCCTCTTTTCCATCAATTTTATAGTGGAGGCTTTTAGAGGTCACCTGAGTATCCAAAGAAGGGAGCCCAAAGAGAATAATGAAGTATCTTTATCACAGTAACTATTACATTCTGGGCTCTACAGAGAGCAGAACCTCAGATCACCAAGAGGGGGTGAACTAGAAGTTCAGAATTGTGGGGAAAATATTTGTTCAATTTTATGCCAGGCAGAGTGGTGTCTAGGTTCACAAATGGGACTTCCTTGGAGAAGGAGACCTGATATTTAGAGGCTCTTTCTGGTAAGATAAAATGAGAAGTCTTTAGTCCCCTACTCACTTGCAGAGAGCCTGCAGTGGGATCAAAAATTATTTTACAACAAAGACTTTTGCACCAGAATGTTTATTGTAGCCCAATTCATAATTGCTAAGATATGGAAATAGCCCAAGTGTCCATTGACCCATGACTGGATTAACAAATTGTAGTATATATACACCATGGAACATTATGCAGCTATAAAAAAGATGGAGACTTCACATCTTATGTTTACCTGGATGGAGCTGGAACATATTCTTCTTGGTAAAGTATCTCAAGAATAGAAAAAAAAATTATCCAATATACTCAATACTACTATGAAATCAATATATAATCACCTAGACATTCATACAAATGGTAAAACATAACTATAGACGAGAAAGTAGAAGGGCAGAGGAAAGTGAGGGGATAGGAGAGGCTGAGAAGAGGGAGGGCATTTGGAGGGACCTCACTTAATGTGCATAATGCAATGGTACATTTGAAAACTATTAAGAAAAGAGTATAATTGTCTTAACACAACAAATAGATAAGCAAAGTGATGGGTGTGTTAATCAGTTCGATGTAAGCATTTCATGTAAGCATTTCACATTGTATATCAAATCAGTACAGTGAACCCCATAAATGCGAAATGTACACAGTTATGATTTAATAAAAAAAAATTTTTAAATCATAACACTAATACAGTTTCATGTTGATGAATTCAAAGAAAATTGAAACATAAAATATATAATATGTAACTTAATAACAGACACCTAAACTGAATTTAATATATTGTTTTCCAGCTCTATTTTTCATTGCTGGCTTTGAACAAAGGATTTTTTTATTTTTTTAATTGTTGGAGATTCGTTGAGGGTACAATTAACCAGGTTACACTGATTGCATTTGTTAGGTAAAGTCCCTCTTACAATTGTGTTTTGCCCCCAAAAGGTGTGGTACACACCAAGACCCTACCTCCCTCGCTCCTCCCCTCTCTCTGCTCTTCCTTTCCACACCCCTCCTTCCTTTCTCTCTCTGCTCTCCCTTCCCTCACCCCCACCGTGTCATTAACTGTCATTAATTGTCCTCATATCAAAATTGAGTACATGAGATTCATGCTTCTCCATTCTTGTGATGCTTTACTGAACAAAGGATATTTCTGAAGTCAAACTTTATCTTTAAATCCAAATGCACTTTAAGGAGTATTTTCCGGTTTCACTTGCTTCCATTTTAATTGCTGTCTAGCCTGAACATACATGTATTCTCACATAAACCTAGTGATTTCACTAGATCTGCTCCTATACATTTGTGGGCCTGATCCAAGAGTACAAAGAAATCCATGTAACATATGTCTAAATATTTAAAACTCATTAAAGCTTGCTAACAAACTATTAAATAATGTCTTTCTACCTTGAAATACATAGTATTTCTTTTTTTTAACCTCAAACTAGTTTTATTTTTTAAGATTAAGGCCATTAAAAATCCAAAAAAGACAAACTCAGTTTGACATGCTAAAACTATACAGGAAACTTTGTTTATATATAAAAAGAAATTTAGCTTTCCTTGTATTATATTTATATAAACATGTTATTAATATGCATTCCAAACTATATGAGATTATTTTATTTTATTTATTTTAATTTTTTATTAAATTATAGCTGTGTACATTAATGCAATTATGGGGTACAATGTGCTGGTTTTATACACAATTTGAAATACTTTCATCATAATAAAAAAGGCGAAGTTTGAATTTAGAATTTTTGGATTCCTGAAAGTTCTGCACCAAACCTTGATAGCACAAGCAGAGAGCTTCTTCCTCACACTCATCCTGTAGTCACCCTCTTCTACCACTGTCACTCTGACACACACTGACCACCACACGTTCCTCCTACAGGGAATAGCCACCCACTGGCTGCTGTTTGGGTGCAGACACATGTGACATGACCTACCTTGGAGAGCAAAGACCTAGCTTAAAGGCCTAGACAGAGCCTGAAATTGTGCTTGGGGAGACCTTAGCAGAGGATTCTGGGGTCCTAGGTTCCTGGAGCTGGGTGTGGTTTCTAGGTGGATGTGCTGTGTGTCTCATAGAAGAAGTATAGCTGGAGGATGACCCAAAGGGGATGTTCACATGCAATGTCCTAGGTGGGGCCTTCCACATGCTCATCTGTCAGCGATAGTGGTTTAATTCAGTCTGTAAATGAGACATCCAAAATCATATTCATTGCCAGTTTGTAATTGCATATTTAGTTTCTCAATTTCCTAACTTAGTAATAAACATAACTATACAAATATTTGTTTAACCTTGAAAAGTTAGGGTTAACTTAGACTTTTCTCTTCCCTCATGGCTTATTTCCAGTCCTCCTGATTCTTTAGTCGAAACATTTACAGCACCAGTGACTTCTTTCCCATTCAAATGCCACTGTACTAGATGAGGCCCTGATTATTTTTCTAGACTATAGCAATAGCTTCTTATGGTTTTCCTGAACATGTCATGTCCTAACTCAATTCATTCTCTGCTCTCTTAAAAGTTATTAGGTCATTATTACCTTTTGAAAGCTTTCCCACCTGCTGCCCACTGCCAAAAGAATGAGCAGGTTCAGCATGGAGGCATAGAGAGCCTTTTCCAAAGTGGCCCAGCCTTGTCAGCACCTGCTCCACCTGAGTCACCCTCCTTTTCTCTTTGGCCACACCAAGCTGTGCATCATCCTCAGGATAGATACTTCATGCCTTTTTACTCCTCACTTTTTGCTGATGCTATTTCACCTTCTTGGGATGCCTTCTCTAATTCTATGCATGGGAGCTCTTTCTCATCCTCCAAACCCAGCTCAAAAGTCCCATCTCCCCACAGACCTCTTTGAGCTTCAGAAAAATTTAATAATGAATTCTTCCTTCATCTGTGTCCTGAGTGAATTTTATGCCTAACTTTCTTATAGCATTTATCAAATTAGCATAATTCATATTAAGCTTAGCTGATTAACAGAAGTGATTGTTGAATTTATATTAATTTTCTCTTAGTTTGGATTTCCCAGAAGTACAACCTAAGACAAGGATTTGTGTGCAAATAGTTCATTTGAGAAGTGTAGAAATCATTAAATGGAGTAGGGAAGTGAGACGAGGAAGGGAAGATACCAAGTGAAGCTCGTGTCATCAGCCAGGTGATATGGACACCTAGAGCTTGGGATAGCGTCAGGTGCTCACAGCCCAAATCTATAATACTGTTGTCTCTTTAGCATGATGTGTAATAAGAGGAAATGCTGCTTTGTAGTTCTTCAATCTGTTTCTGATCTCCAGCTACAGTATACCCCCCAAAGAATAGGAAGGAATGCATAGTACCTGAAAGTTCTACTTCACTTAATCCTCATACCACTAAGATAGCTACTGCTATCTTATTTTACAGAGGAATCAAATGATGTTCAGAGACTATAATTCACAAAATTTATGCCAGACAATTTAGGTTATAGAGTTAAGAAAATCCAGAAAAGACATTTGAAACTAGGTATTCTAAATAAAATTTGAATGCTTAACAAAAAGATCTTCAAAGAACTAATTTGGCTATTTATATTTAATTTTAGAGTCAAAATGTTAATTAAACTGGACATATTTTGTCATTTCTGTGCCTAATTAAAAGGGAAATTTTACATTTGATCCAAATTTTTAAAGTCTAAATAAGATCTTTAATTATTTGTACATTAGTAACCATAAGAACAATTAACAAAAACACATATCATTTGTTATTTTCAAAAATCAAGGGTTAAAAAACATTATAGTGCCAAACTAGTAAGCAAAGATACTTTCACTATAAAATACTAGAAACATGTTCTGAATGCCTAAATATATGTTATTATTAGAAATATTAATGGATTTTTAAAGATAGTAACTAGATTTCTGCTTAATAATTTTGAAGAAAACATTAAACATGGAATTTATTTATGAAAACTGTCCAAAAATTTAAAATACAACTTTTTACCTATAATAAAAATATTAATCACTATATATTTGAATGTTATTTTTCATTCCTCTTAAGTTTTACAACTTACTTTCAACATTTTTGGAGTGAAGTGGACATAAAATATTAAAATAAGGATTTTAATGTCTGCAGCATAAGCACAGCAGCCCCTCCATATTATACCCCCATCAATAATCATTAGACTAACTCATCTGTTCAATCCCCAAAATATGAGAGGAATTCTTCAAAGTATTTGGATATGGTATTTTGTCCCAATAAGCAAATTGTCCTATAAATATTATCAAGAGCTTAATATGTGTTGAGATAAGTGGAAAAGTATACCAATAATATAAAAGAATAGTAACTATTTTGCTGAAAACCTCAGGAAAAATTAGTGCCAATTCAGTTTTGGTTTGTAATAATGTAAAGAAGAGAATATTGTGGTTCTTGATGGTTACTGGATAAAAATCTATCTTAAATGATTTTTTTAAAAAAATTTTAACTTAAATGACTTTTTAAAGAAAAAATTTAAAATGTAATCAGCAATTACCTTAGTTCAACATTAACTCACAGGTATCTGAGTATAAGTGATTCTTTACCAACTTTACTAAAAATCTTACCTCTGATTAATCATTTAAAAAACAAAACCTGACTTGCTGACCAAGCAAAGATCATCAATACAGAATATGAAAGCAAAAGCTCTAGGTATTTACAAATATCTAGAAAAGGTCACTTATTTTCCAATAAAAGAAATGTAATTTTTCATGGTATAGTCCATGCATGAGATTATTAATTAGAGTTTGGACTTGCATAATGATTTATCTTAGTAAGAAAAAGCACAAGAGGGAGGAAGGAAGAAAGTGAGGGAAGGAGGGAGGAAGAGAAGAAAAAAGAGCTAAAAAATGATAAATTTACCACTAAATGGTATTATAAAGACAATTCTCATTTTTATAGCCATGTAAGCTGTGCCACATTCTAAAACATCCATAAAATTCCTTCTACCTCATTTGTATTCTGCATTTGTAAATTCTGTCTTAAGTAAAATAAGCATTTGGGTGCAACATTTGCAATCTTTTACAAATACTATTTTAATTACCCTACACTTCTGAATCCTTCTGTTTGGATTCAAGACAGGGATGTCAAACATTAGGAGAGTGTTTATAGTTCTTGAGTAGAACAGGACACTTGCATGGTACATCTGTTTATTTTAGAAGGGTGCAGCATACAATTTAGTTACATACACACAGAATTACAGATGATTTCATTTTTACATCAGATTAGCACAAAATTTTAATCAACTTAACTTGAGTCTAATGCTATATGAAATTTCTACTTAAACAAAAAAATAATACTTTAGAATTCCAAATGGCTTCTGAATTCACTATACACAACCATGCTAACAATCTCCAAATAAATGTTATCAATATAACTCAACGTTTTTGAAGAGGGTGAATTCTTAAAAGGTCACAAATTGACATTAATTAGTTTTAGTTCTAGCCTTAATTTTGTTAATTTATTAATGCATTTATTAGTTTTCTCACTAAGTCACAAATATTTAGTATCTTTTATGGGCAGCCCCTGGGCTGGGCCCTGTAAACTCAAGATACAGCAGGAAGTGCGGGTGGTTTAGGAGTCCAGTCTGAGGAATTTATCCTCTTTCCCTTTAAAGGAGGTGCCCATCTAATCTGAAAAGACTTAACTTACAGCACAAAGTCCTATAAAGAAATCCCCTTTTAACTCTGACAAGGCTTTTCCTATTTGAAATCAAAACTCTTCAATTCACAGACCTTTACTCTGCCTCAGCAGCTCAGACCCACATTAACACAACACACAGCACAGCTGCTTTTGGAATTCTATTTTAGTTACCTTTCCCTGCCCCTAACATCCTATCATCTCACTTTCCTGACCTGAGTTATTGCACTGGACTAAAGCCCTTCAGGCAAGTCTCCTTTTCACCCCATCAATCTGCAGCCCTCTTCTCTCAACAAGGTGCAGTCCCTGACTCATCATTCCCATCTGTGCTTGCCTGCAGCCAGCCAGTATCCCTAAGCCACCAGACAAAGTCTCACAACCCTGTTGATTTGCTTCATTACAAAGGAAGGATCACCAGGCAGGGATAACAGACTTTGCAAATGTGTCAGGGTCAGACACCTTTTTCACTTTCCTCTATTATTTTAGAATTTATGAATGCATCTGAGTCCTGAAATGCAAAGTCCTTAACCACTAACAACACGCCTTAACCACCCAAAAAACTACTCAGGGATGAAGATGCTTGGATCCTAGGGGCCCTTGCTTACCTGCTTCCCTCCACCGGCTGAGGTGCACATGTCTGTACACCCACGGCTCCTACGTGGGGTGCGTGTGCCCATGCTCCCATGGCTCCTACGTGGGGTGTACATGTCTGTGCCCCATGGCTCCTGTTCAGGGTGTGCGTGCCTGCGCTCCTGTGGCTTCTACTCAGAATGAGCATGTCTGTGCTCCCATGGCTCTTACTTGGAGTTCATGGTACACGTGTCCATGCTCCTGTGGCTCCTACTTGGGGTACGTGTGTCTGTGGTCCTGTGGCTCCTACTCAGTGTGAGCATGTCTGTGTTCCCACGGCTTCTCCCCAGTACTCTTCTATAACCTCTGTTTCTTCTTCTATCCATCTTGCTTATTAGTTGCTTCAGGTTCAGGTCATATCTTTTATTTGGCAACATACAAAACCAAGCACAGTGCTTCAGACATAACAGGCATCTAATTTTAGTTGAATAAATTTGTTTAAAAACATTTATTGTACTATTTCTTCTCATTTTTTCATATTGTTATATAAAATAACACCAAAATAGCTCACTTCTTCTTTGTTCTCCTTAGAAAAATTACACGTTTTGTTTATTTAAGATCATAAATTGAAATACAGATGTTAGTTTAATTAATTTTTTTGGAGACAGTCTCACTCTGTTCTGTGGGTAGACTGCTGCATCATCATAGCTCACAGCACCTTCAAACTCTTGGGCTCAAGCAATCCTCCTGCCTCCTGAGCAGCACCCAGCTATTTTTCTATTTTTAGCTGAGTCAGTCTCACTCTTGCTCAGGCTGGTTTCAAATTCCTGAGCTCAGGCAATCCACCTGCCTTGGCCTCCCAGAGTGCTGGGATTACAGGCATGAGTCACCACACCTGGCCAGTTTAATTAATTTAAATCTTTTGTATTGACAAATTTCAAAGAATATTTCAAACATTGCCATATTTTAGCAAAAAAATAATTATGCAAACACATATATTAAATATAGAGAGAAAAAAGCATCTATCTATTCATCTAATTAGTAGTGGTGATTTCTAAGAAGTAGAATTAAAAGTTCATTTCATACATTCAAACTATTTATACTATTTGTATTTTCTACAAGGAACATGTATTCTTTTTTATTTTTAATTGTGTGAATACTTTCATATATTTAAAAATAAATTTTAAATTTCCAAAGCTCTTATTTTTTAAATCCATACAGTGGTTTAAGATTCCAAATCAGCAAAAATGTGTGTTTAGACTAAAACATTAAAATGCATTTTAAACCAAATATTTTCACGTGAATTTCTTTCATGTTTACTCATCAATTCTTAAGTTCCAGGCTCTATGTTTTCCCTGAAACAGTTGACAGTTTTGCTTTTGTATTAAATAACATAGGATTAGTCTGCCTGAGGGACCATCTGTAGTTGCAGGCCCTGTTGGGACAGCTCTGAGCCCTTCAGACTTGCAGAAAGGCATTTTGTACCAGGAGCCTAAGCCTCAGAAATCCTGTCTGACCCATAGACATCAGAACACATCTGTAATGTGTGTCAAGCAGGACAAGATGCTGTGTCTCATTATACGTGAGCACTGCTTGAAACTCCAGCAAGATAGGAAGGTGAGATTTTTGATTTGGTTGTTTTTTTGTTTTTGTTTTTTTACTTTCATTAGTCTGTGCCTTACAGTGTGTATGTATTATTTAACACTTTATAGGGGGTTTCTTCACTTGACTTTATGAGTTGCTGCATGTATTCCTAATCAAACTGTAAATAAAAACAAAGTATAAGTAAAAACAACAAAAAAAGATCTATTATTTTTTAACAAGTTTTAGGCAGTCAATATTTATATCCTTTCCAAGTTTCAAGAAGAGGCAGTGTTCCAACCTAACTTCACAAATTCTTTAACAGTGTCCTAAAAAGCTCAAAATAGTATGAATTAAGTACACACATGATAAGGATAAACAAATTTGTGTTGATTAAGTGAGGAAAGATTAAGGAAACCTTCCCATAGTCCTGTGTTTCATATCAAGTTGAAAAAATACCCAGGACAGCCATTTGCAGAGAGGAATGTGTTAGAAGCTACTCCTGGACCAACTTCAGAAACATTTCCTTTAAGAAAATCATGAATTAGCTTAAATACCAGAACATATTTTTTATACATGTATTTATTTTGTTGTATATGTAATTATCTCATTGTCTAAAAATATAAACCAACTAGTATAGTATTTTGTTTACTAGATTCTCAGGTATCTATGATATATTAGGCAAAAATCACAGACCATGGACCATAGGGGTATGAAAAAACAAAGGGTCTTTTGCCTTTCAGAAGGTGATCCTTACCCCCTGTGAGATTCTGAAAGGCAAAAGACCCCATATCAAACAGATGAATAAAGTCATTGCCAGAAAGAACAAGCTTTAAAGATTTACCAGAAACATATTTACAGATGAGACCACAGTGACCCCAGATTTCCAGTGAAGAGTTCAGATGGTCTCCAGTCTCAATAACAAATGTGCCTTTCAACTCCAGTTTAAGTCAACTGACAAATGAAAAGAGAATTAAGCAGCTAGCAATTTTACCATAATATGTCTGAGATAATGGTGGCATTGTTAAAATAGAGCTCTAATTATAGAGAAAAAGGCAAAAATAGAGGAGTTCATATCTATCATGTTCTGTATATCCAAAAGATAGCAGACCTTGCTTCTAGCAGGAAAGGTGCTCACCCACTAGATATTTGATAGTAGAGTAAATCACTTCCTTAAGCTTTTCCCTAAGCTGAATGAAAATTTCCCCCAAATGGCTGTAAACTCTGCTCCTATTTCATAGAGATGCTTCAGGTGAGAGATTTTGTGTTACAATGTCCTCCAAATCTAGAAGGTGATACCTGTGATACAGGACATGAATATATCCCCATAATAAATAAGTTGCTTTGAAAACTTAAAAATATTTCCTGATAGGTCCAGGTAACATGATTCAATAACACACATGCAAACAAATAGCAGAATTTCCTGAACTTGAAATCTTTTATCAGGAAAAGGAGCATGACAAGGTGCACCTCCACCCCCAGGCCTGTGTTTAGGTGTCGTCTCTGAGTGCCACCGTCCTCCACCTCTAGGCCTGTGTGCAGGTGTACTGTCTTAGTGCCACCACACACCCAAAGCCATCACAACAAAGGTCAGCCCCAGGGGCTCAGTCCAGGTTATCGGAGTTAAATGTGTCAGGACCCCTGACGCCCTGTAGCCGCACAAGGGAAATAGGTGTGACATGGATAGAAGTACAAGCTTGCAAGAGTTGGGCTAACTATAGGTGCGGGGTAGCCCCAAGCAACCTCCGCAGTAGCTATTTATGGAGACAATACATGACAAGTGAGGGAAAAACAATGACTGCATGCTTCAGGGTGCCACCGGCTCCCCAGACTCCAGCTTTAACACCTGCAGATGAGTTACCTGAGGGTCAAGCTATAGAACATCTCGCCCAAAGGCCAAACGGCTATAGGTGTCACCTACCAAATGTGCATGCCTAATTGTATTAACAGACAGAATGATTAGGCTATCAGGAATATTCCACAAAAACACTGACAAGGAGAAGATTATATTTTCCGAAAGCAGTAACAGAAGCTTAATAAAGGAACCAGACAGCTAGCAATACGTTTTTCAGGCACTGTGGCATTGAGCTGAGGTGTGACTGTTACAGTGTGTGAAGAAGGGAAATGTCAAACTAGAATAAAATAATGCCATTAGTAAAGTGTGGCATGCACTTAAGTATTCAGTGATTTTAATTTCCCTGATTTTATAACATATAACAGAAAAGAAGAGGCTATGAAGATAAGTTGATTTGAACCCTCATCCAGATCTGGTTTTCTTAGTGCACCAAGCTAAGGAGTGATAACTTCATTTTAAAAGTGCCTGGAGAAAAATCAGCAATTAAGCCACCCCACCCCCCACAGGCAACAATTGGAAATGGAAAATCAAACCTTCCCACCACCACACACCCAGGGTACCACTTTGGACAAGTCCTTGGGTGATTGTCAAATCAATTGTCCCAATCAGCACTGGTCTCAGGTGGGAGGGTTCAAAAGGTCTCCAGCAACTAGATAGCAGGGGTCTGCTGACAGCTCAAGTATGACTCACTCTGGTGCTCCGTGAGGTCAGAAGGATACACCTAGCAAATAAATTAGTCTGGGAAGGTAGATGCCTCCTTCCCCACCTTGTACCTCTGCAACACTCAGTCACTTTTAACCCTGCAGAACTGTGACCCAGTTCCTTCCAATGAGCAGATGTTCCAGGGGTTTGTGCCTGCCTGAGTACAGGGAGATCTATGTCTCCTCAGAGAGGCTGCCACTCTCTGCCACTATCCGGCAGGTGGAGATGAGGCCTGACAACCTCAGGTGCTTAATGGGGACTGGGGTGGTTCACTCAATTCCAGCCCTGCCCTTGATTGATGCTGCTGGCAGAACAGAACAACTTCACAGAATTTGTTTCCATTCCAGCTATATTCTCCTGCAAATCAGAGGCTGTTTGAGTTCATGGAAACTGAAACTCAGCCCTGTCTGTGCTACTGCCCTGTCTCATCTGCCATTTGTGTTGGGGCGAATGGTCAGACCTCGGCACTCAGCTGTCAGTTCCAGCCTCTGGCTACTTATTTTTGTCTCAGCTATGGTCCCCTGAGGGTCAAGTGCATCTGAAGCTCAGTGAAGTAATCCTCTTTGTCAGCCCCACCCTGGTAGTCTGCTGTCTTTGCGAGCACATATTCTCTCCCTGTACTCTGCCCAGTCCGGTACCATCTCAGGCATACCCTTTACTCACGGGGCCTGCGTTTTCCATGGGAGAAGATGCCTGGCTTCCTCTGGTTGTCCAGAGAGACTGGGAGTGTCCTTTCAAAATATCCCCAGGGGTGTGAGACCTATTGTTCCAGCTGCTGCTCTGTGCCTTGGAGCACTGCCTGTCCTATATGGTTCCTTCTCAGTTGACTGTCCTCTCCTTTCTCCCATGCCAGAGAATCAGCACAGATCAGCAACAGCCCATGCCCCATCCACTCCCCTCAAGAAAATGCCCAAGAATCGGACTTCACAGGGGACAGGCTTCCAGACCGTGGGACGAGAGTGGAGGGGAGTGCTGGGAGTTCAAAATTGCAGGTAGAGAATATATATAAAGTTTTATGCCTGGCAGGAGGGTGCCATGGCACCCTAGGGGAAGGAGGTCTAGTTTTTGGAGGGTCTTTCCTGTGGGATAAAATGGGAGGATATTTGAACTCTGCTCACTTGTTTGTATGGAGTGTCCTGCAAGCTGTTCTCATGGGGGTGGGCACTCCTATCCACTTGGCGATGGATTTTGTACCTTTTGTTTGTATCTTTGGTGTCTCAGCTCATCTCAGCAGGGTTGATGTGCATTCTTCAACCTTCTCTCTTGGGTCAGATCTGAGCCATTGGCTTTTTTGCTAAACTTCTGACTTTTAACTCTCCTGGACAGAGCCTCTGTCGAAAGCTGGCTCCAGTCAGCCATCTTGCCTCCACCCCCTACTTTGCCCACCTTTTAATGAAGTTATTTCTTTTTTTCTTGTTGAGTTGTTTGAGTTTCTCATAGATTTTGGATATTAGTCCTTTTTTGGATGCCTAGCTTATGAATATTTCCTCCCATTCTGTAGACTGTCTATTTACTCTGTTGATTATTTCTGTTGCTGTGTGAAACTTATTAGTTTCATTATGTCTCATTTGTCTGTTTTTGGTCTTGTTGCATATGTTTTGGGGGACTTAGTCATAAATTCCTTGCCTGGGCCAATGTCCAGAGGAGTTTTCCCAAGGTTTTTTCCTAGTAATGTTTTAGTTTCAGGTCTTACATTTAATCTTTAATCTGTCTTCAATTTACATGTGGTTGCAGATATGGGTCAGGTTTCATTCATCCTTATGTGGCAACTTTCCCAGCACCACTTATTGAATATGATACTTCCCCAGGGTTTGTTTTGTCTACTTCTTTGAAGACACAGGTATTACTTCTGGGTTTGCTATTCTGTTCCATTGATCAATGTGTCATTTTTAATACCAGCACTATGCTGTTTTGGTTACTATTGCCTTTTAGTATAATTTGAAGTGACGTAATATGATGCCTCCAGCTTTGTATTTTTTGCTTAATATTGTTTTCATTAATCAGGTTGTTTTTTAATTTCATATGAACTTTGGATTGTTTTTTCTAATTCTATAAAAATGGCATTGGCATTTTGATACAGATTGGGTTGAACCTGTAGATTGTTTAGGGCAGTAGAGTCATTTTAACAAGGTGAATTCTTTCAATTCATGAGCAAGGAAGGTTTTTCCATTTGTTTGTATTATTTACAATTTTTTTCATCAGTGTTTTCTATTTTTCCTTCTACAGATCCCCTACTTCCTTTGTTAGGATTACAGGTATGAGCCACTATGTCTGGTGGGCTGAATGAACATATTTATAGAAGTTAAAGCCTTTCTTATATTTTTCAGCAACTCAACTTAGCCAAACCTGAACTGCACAGAAACTTGGTAATGAGGTGAATTGAGATTTAAGTCAGAAGCTCAAAAAAGTCTTTTATCCCAATTATGAGCTCATAATCTTCCAGTTTGCTAAAAAATTCAGAAATTTACTTTAAAATATTTCACACTTGGCTCACCATCCATAGCACAATGGTTATGGCGCCAGCCACATGCACCGAGGGTGGTGGGTTCGAATGCAGCCCAGGCCTGCTAAACAACTATGACAACTGCAACCAAAAAACAGCTGGGTGTTACAGTGGGCACCTATAGTCCCAGCTACTTGGGAGGCTGAGACAAGAGAATCACTATCGGTGGTTGTCAACTTTCTTAAGGCGGCAACCCTTTAATACAGTTCCTCATGTTGTGGTGACCCCAACCATAAAATTATTTTTGTTGCTACTTCATAGCTATAATTTTGCTACTGTTATGAATTGTGATGCACATATCTTAGAGATTTAATTACCCCAGAGGGGTAGGGACCCACAGGTTGAGAACTGCTGGAAGCCTTAAGCCCAAGAGTTTGAGGTTGCCCTGAGCTGTGACGCCACGGTGCTCTACTGAGGGTGACATAGTGAGACTCTGTCTCAAAAACAGAAAATAATTCACACATATTAAAATAAGGTCATAAAAGCTGGAAAAATATGACTGGGAACTTATTATGCATTTGTGATCAGACCATAAGCCAAGTACAGTCAGATCAGTTATTAGGTAGCAGATTAGTCACCTGTTAGTTGTGTAAGCTTTGGAAAACAACTTCCAAGTCTCAGTTTTTCCAACTTTAGAATAAGAGATTTGTAATATGTTCTGTAGTAGTCTTTTCACCTACCACATTTTAAGATTTTAAGTTACATGAGTTATTTTCTTCTCTTCATGTTCTACTATAAACTTCTGAGGTTGTCCTACTTGCTACTCTGTATGGTTTGACCTTTGGAAACATGCTAGATTAAAGATCCACAGGCAACTGTAATATTGATCCCATCTCTAATTATTTTAACAAACGTTGATTTCTCCTACCATTTTTCTGAACTATCTCTAGCTTTTTTATGTTTCTAATACAATTTAATTTTAAAGCACCTGACATTTTCTAAATCTCTGAAGGTTATATTTCTGCCTATGTGCATCTTGAAGAATTATTTTCATTTTTATTAGAATTATTAGAAGGTTATATTTCTGCCTATATGTATCTTGAAGAATTATTTTTGTTTATATTTATTGAATTAATTGTTTTAATTTAATTTATGCTGCTTAGCTAAGGGTCTTAGCATCTATCTTTAACTTAATGTGTTTATGAGGTCTTTTTCAAACAGCGCCTAACCCTGTAATTGGTAGCCTGATAGATATGGTTGCTGGAATGCTGAAATTCTAAAAATAAATCTGCATTCAATTTATAGTATAGTTATATAAATCCAAATAATGAGAATTACAAAAGTACTTATTGCAGAGTTGTCTTTTCCATAGTTAACTATACTATGTTACTGGATTAATACACTGAATTCAGATGCTCTTCTGTCTGCTCTCTCCAATGTGGGAAAGTAATGTATGAAAGGTTGTTGGTCACATTTTACAAAACTAAAGCAATAGTAATGATAGACAAATTATTTATTATTTATGCTTTTAAGGACCTGTGGATTTTCATTTAATGGTAGCAAATTAAGAATTGCTCACATCCTGCAATCACATGGGTTGAAATAGCATGAATCACATACACATGTTTGTTTTGGCTTGACCAGTGATGAAATCTTGCTTCACATTAGAGAATAGAATGCAACCAGATGCCAGAAAAATATAAAGGATATTTCAAGGCTATGAGAGCCCCATGTAATTTTCAAAATGACCTTTAATTCTCTCTAATTTTGGCAGGGTTCTCTTCAATTATTTTCCATAACATAGGAATGGCATTGGCTGTCTGTGCAATAGATTGTAAAAAATTCTTACCTTGCTTCTGTCCTCTGCCTTTTGCTCTGTGACTTTGCAGCTCCTTCCATCTAGCATTGTAGTCTATTTCTCTGATCCTTGAATCTGTGCTGGTCTTGTGACATGCTTTGACCAAAAAATGCTGTGGAAGCAACATTGATCAGCTCAGAACCAAAAGTATTTGGTGTGCTCCCATGCATTCTTGGGCCACTATACACATCATTTGAAAAAACTCATGCCAGCCTGCTGAGTAATGAGAATAGTCAGCCAATTCTTCCAGCTAAGACTCTACAAATGTGACCTGAAATGGCCGAAACTGCCTCAAACTAGCCCAGATCAGAAGAATCAGCCAGCTGAGCTCAATCTACTTTGTCACCCGACATAAACATAAACTAATCTAACTGTTGTTGCCTCATGCTTGTAAATTTTAAGAAGGCTTTTTATGCAGTAATAGTTAACTAACATAATGCCTAAATGATAGCACTGAGACATTCTTTCATAGTTTATTTTCACCTAAAACTTCTTACTTTAGAAACATATTTTACATACCTTCACAACCCAAACTCTATTAATAACTTAATTTTAATGAGCTGAGTGGATAGAGCAAGTTCTTAATAGATGTTAATGATTCTCCCAGAGACAAGATGCACGAAAGATGGAACTTGTCTAAATCAATCTTAATTGATGAAATTTGGGAATGGTACCTAGATTATTCTTCCTTCTCCCTAAGCACTTCCAGGGTAGAGAGTGACATGTAAGGAATGGAAATATCAGCATCTTTGTCATCTTGATTTTAATTTCTCTTAATATATAATTGTCTAGTAGGGAAGGTAATACATACTTATTTTTAACATTATGTCATCTCTTTTATACACTTGGGAGTTGAAGCATCCTCTAAGTGGTTATTAGTTTTTAATAAAGCATTTTAACTTTTTTATTGGAAAAAACTAATGTATACTTATCAAAGAAAAGCTAGCTGACATTTTTCCATCTTTATTGAGGCATAATTTAGAAATAAAAATTATATATATTTGAAGTACAGAGTGTGATGATTTCATATACATAAACGTTGTGAAATGATTACCACAATCAAATTACTTAACACATCCAACATCTTGCATGGTTACCTTTTCTATGTGTTTGTGTGTGTGTGTATGTGTGTGTGTGTGGTGAGAACATTTAAGATCTACTGCAAAGTCAGTTTTAAGCATTATTGACTACAGTCCCCATGCTGTACATTATATCCCTAGAATTTATTCATTTTGCAGCAGAAAGCCACATAACATTGATTTCTATTTGCAAACATTAATTGGGAACTTATTTTGGGATATTCATTGTTTTTTTTTTTTTTTATTTCACAGTTGCCTTTATTATCCAGCCCCCAAAATATAGCCTATTCTTACTTACTTCTTGGTAGATGTATATATCCAGCTTCTCCACAAGCATTTGCCAGAAATTTTTAAATAAGGAGAAACAAAGCTGCTGCTCCA
>CAUYON010028959.1:0-21972 GCA_963573935.1 Arctocebus calabarensis | reverse complement strand
ATTTCAGTTTTACTCTATTCAGTAAAATATTAGCTATGGGTTTGTCATAGATAGCGTCTATCAGTTTCAGGAATGTGCCACATATGCCTATACTCTTCAGTGGTCAAATTAGAAAAGGATGCTGGATTTTATCAAATGCTTTTTCTGCATCTATTGAGAGGATCATATGATCTTTGCTTTTATTTCTGTTAATATGGTGGATAACGTTTATGGACTTGCATATGTTAAACCAGCCTTGCATCCCTGGGATATAATATACTTGATCATGATGTATGACTTTCTTAATGATAAGCTGTAATCTATTGGCTAGGATTTTGGTGAGAATTTTTACATCTATATTTGTGAGTGAAATTCGTCTGAAAATCTTCTTTTTAGCTGGGTCTTTTCCTGGTTTTGGTATCAGGGTGATGTTTGCTTCATAGAATGATTTGGGGAAGAGCTCTTCCTCCTCAATTTTTTGGAATAATTTCTGCAGTATGGGAATAAACTCTTCCTGGAAGGTATGGTAGAATTCTGGCGTGAAGCAATCTGGACCAGGGCATTTTTGGGTTGGAAGATTTTTGGTTGTTTCTGTAATCTCAGTGCTTGAAGTTTGTCTATTTCTTCCTGGCTAAGTCTAGGGAGAGGGTGTGATTCCAAATATTGATTCATCTCCTTCACATTGTCAAATTTCTGGGCATAGAGTTTCTGGTACTATTCAGTGATGATCTCTTGTATTTCTGTGGCATTAGTTGTAACTTCCCCTTTATCATTTCTGATTGAGGTGACTAGAGATTTTACTTTTCTATTTCTAATTAGTCTGGCCAAAGGCTCATCTATTTTATTTATTTTTTTCAAAAACCCAGCTCCTTGTTTCATTAATTTTATTAATGATTCTTTTGTTTTCAATTTCATTGATTTCTGATTTAATTTTGAATATTTCTTTTCTTCTGCTGGGTTTAGGCTTAGATTGTTCTTCTTTTTCCAATTCCATAAGATGGCTTGTGAGTTTATTGATGTGCTCTCTTTCTGTTTTTCGAATGCAGGCATCTAAAGTGATAAATTTTCCTCTTAGCACTGCTTTTTTAGTATCCCACAGGTTTTGGTAGCTTGTGTCTTCATTGTTGTTATGCTCAAGGAAGTTAATGATTTCCTGTTTTATTTCTTCCTGCACCCAACTGTCATTCAACAGAAGGTTGTTTAGTTTCCATGCCTTTGTGTGGGGTTGAGCGTTTTTGTTGGAGTTGAGTTCCACTTTTATTGCCTTGTGGTCTGAGAAAATACAAGGTAAAATTTCAATTCTTTTTTTTTTTCTTTTTTTTTTTTTTAAATTTCAATTCTTTTGATTCTGTTGAGGTTTGTTTTGTGTCCTAGGATATGATCAATTTTGGAGAATCTTCCATAGGCTAATGAGAAGAATGTGTATTCTTTATCAGTGGGATGGAGAATTCTATATGAATCTATCAAGCACAGTTGTTCTAGGGTCTCGTTTAACATATATCATAAACGAGATAAACATATATCATTGTTTGATTTCTGTTTAGAGGATCTGTTCAGCTCTGTAAAAGGAGTGTTAAAGTTCCGTTTTATTATGGTATTATAGGATATCATATTGCTCAGACTGAGTAAGGTCTGTTTCAAGAATCTTGGAGCATTTAAATTTGGTGCATAAATATTTAGTATTGAAATGTCTTCTTGTTGTATTTTCCCCTGACCAATATAAAGTGATCATTTTGTCTTTTTTGACTTTAGTTGCTTTAAATCCACAAGTATCTGAAAATAAGATTACAACTCCTCTTTTCTTCTGAATTCCATTTGCCTGAAAAATTGTCTTCCAACCCTTAACTCAGAATTTTAATTTGTCTTTTGAAGCTAGGATTGTTTCCTGCAGACAGAAAATGGATGGCTTGTGTTTTTTAATCCAGTCAGCCAATCTATGCCTCTTTAGTGGGAGATTCAAGCCATTAACGTTTATTGAGATAATTGATAAGTGTGGTAGTGTTCTATTCATCTTATTTTGTGAGAGTCCATTGCTTAGTTTTATCTTTCACATCAGTGTGGAAGTTAGGCTCTGACCTTTAATTTCTGAGATCTTATTTTGCTGTTGATCCATTGTGATGGTCAGTGTGTAGAACAGGTTGGAGTATTTCCTGTAGAGCTGGTCTTGTTGTGGCGAATTTCCTCAATGTTTGTATATCAGTAAATGATTGGATTTCTCCATCAATTTTAAAACAGCTTGGCAGGATATAGAATTCCGGGCTGGAGATTGTTCTGTTTAAGTAGGTTAAAGGTAGATGAACATTGTCTTCTTGCTTGGAAAATTTCATTTGAGAAGTCTGCAGTCACCCTGATAGATTTGCCCCTGTAGGTCAACTGGTGCTTGCTCCTGGCAGCTTGAAGAATCTTTTCTTTTGTCTTGACTTTGGACAGGTTCATCACTATGTGTCTGGGGGAAGCTCAGTTAGATTTGAGGTGACCTGGGGTCCGATATCCCTCTGAAAGGAGAGTGTTAGAATCTTTGGTGATATTTGGAAATTTTTCATTTATAATATTCTCTAGTATGGCTTCCATTCCCTGGGGGCATTCTTCTTCCCCTTCTGGGATACCTATAACTCGTATGTTTAAATACTTCATAGAGTCCAATACTTCTGTCAGTGAATGTTCTGCTTTCTCTCTCTTCTTTTCTACCTCTTTAACTATCTGAGTTATCTCAAGAGCTTTGTCCTCTACATCTGAGATTCTTTCTTCTGCATGGTATAATCTGTTGTTGATACTTTCTACTGCTTCTTTAAGTTCCCTAATTGATTGCTTCAGTTTCCTCATCTCTGCCATATCCTTTTTATATTCTTCATAGCGTTTATCTCTTAATTGATTCTGTTTTTGGATTTCTTTTTCCACTTTATCATCGTTTTCCTTCATTGTTTCCTTCATTTCCTTGATTGTTTTCATCATCTGTATTCTAAATTCCCTTTCTGTCATTTCTAACATTTCCTTATAGGTGAATCCTCTGCAGTATCTACTTCACAGCACCTGGGAGAGTTGCTCTGAATGTTTGTCTGTTTTTTCATGATGCTAGAAGTTTTCTGCTGATTCTTCCTCATGAGTGATTTCTTTTATCTGTTTCCTTGCCCTAATTTTCCTTTCACTTCTTCCTGTTCTTTAAGTGATGTGCCTCTGGACTAGGGTTTTGATGAGTACTTTTTGTACAGGACCAGAAAGATGAGAATATTGAAGATCAAGAAGGGAAAAAAAGAAAGAAAGAGAGAAAAAAAGAGAAAGAAAAAGAGAAGAAAAAGGAGAAAGGAGAGTGGGTGGGTAGAAGCAACTATCTACCAAAAGAAGAGAGGCACAGAAAGAGCAGGATGGGAGCAATATAGGTGTACAGTAGGGTACTTTGACCCAAGAACCCCCAACCTCTGGGGGTGCTGGGTTGGGTGGTTAGGTCAGCAGGTCTTTTCCAGCCTGTGTGAGCACAGTACCCCACCTCCACCAAGTACAGAGGAAAGACAAAAATGAAATAAATCAAACCAAAAAAAGCAAACCGAAAACTTTATGGGATAAAATTGAGGGGAAAAAGCCAATTAATATGGGTAGAAACACTAGCAAATTTGAGGTTCTAATTGTTGAAAAAGGCAACAATGGAAAATTATATTTAAACTAGAAAAATGAAGAAATAAAAGAAAGGAAAAATCTTTAAGGAAAATGCTGAAATTAAAAACAAAACAACAGTAACAAAAACAAACAAAGAACAAAAAACACAAAACAAAACCAAACCCCAAACAAAGCAGCATTTATATCATGTTGACATTGTCTGGGCAAGAGGTGATCTTCTGGGGTATGATATGTTAGTCATAATGTTGATATGGCTGTACAAAATGGAGCCTGGTGACCCCTAATGATTTCTCAAACCCCGCGGGGTGGAGAGCTTAAATCCTACTCAGCCTGCTTAGCAGGCACTTTAAATTGCTAACTTGGGCTAACCAGAATCTTTCCTAGGAAATCACTTGTGGCTGGGATCACTCCTTAAGTGGCTATCCACTTACCCAGTGTGCCAATACAGGTCTCACCCTATGTCCTTGAGGTCTAAGGCTGCAAGGCATCTCAGTCCCTGCCTTTAGTCTGCTCAGTCACTAGATTACTTGCTCCTGCCCCATGCTTGTTCTGCGACCCTGGGGGTGGAGCTTGCCAGGACAGTTCTCCCACAATGGCTCCACACAGCCCACAACCAAACACTGGTAGCTTTGTCTGGCTCAGTGGCCCAGTCTGGGGACCCAGACAACACTCAAAGACCTCCACACTCTTGCCCATGTTCTCCCAAGGCAGTTTAACCAAGTGCCAAAGAAACCCAAACAGCTCACAGGTAATGCCTTTCCAGCTTGCAGTCTCATTGCTGCTGCACCCACAGTTGCTGGCAGGATTAGACTGAAGGAACACACGCAACCAGTTGGCAGATCTCCACCACTTTTGCCTTCCTCAGGGGGTTGAGAAGTCTCGCGCTGTCTCCCTGGGTCCCCAAAGGGATGTTTCTGGGCAGATCCCACCAGCCAGAGATGCCAGGCATCTTCTCTCCCCAATCTCACCATGCCCAGTTTCAAGGAACCTGTTACTCGGCCGCCTTCTTGCTCCACTCTTCTATTTTTTTTTTCCACAATGAAACAGTTCCTTTAATATAACTTCTTCCTTGAATACAACAGTAACTTTTTAAAAATTTTATTAAATCATAATTGTGTACATTAGTGCAATCTTGGGGCACAATGTGCTGACTTCATATACAATCTCAAATATTTTCATCGAACTGTTAAACATAGCCTTCATGGCATTTTCCTAATCACTATATGAAGCCATTGGTATTCTGCATTTAGTAAGTTTCCCCTGTACCCTTCGAAGATGCACTGTAGGAGTGATCTCACCAATTGTCCTCCCTCTACATACGCTCCCCCCTTTCCCCTTTAACCATATTCTTGTACTATAATTGGTTTTCAGCCTTCATACGAAAGCTATAAATTAGCTTCATATTAGGGCTGAGTACATTGGATACTTTTTCTTCCATTTTTGAGACACTTTGCTAAGAAGAATATGTTCCAGCTCCATTCATGCAAACGTGAAAGAGGTAAAGTCTCCATCTTTCTTTAAGGCTGCATAATATTCCACGGTATACACGTACCACAATTTATTAATCCATTCGTGGGTCGATGGGCACCTGGGCTTCTTCCACTACTTAGGAATTATGAATTGGGTTGCAATAAACATTCTGGTACATATATCTTTATTATGATGTGGTTTTTGGTCTTCTGGATATATACCTAATAAAGAAAGTATAGGATTGAATGGCAGGTCTATTTTTAGATCTCTAAGTATTCTCCAAACATCCTCCCAAATGGAATGTATTAGTTTGCATTCCCACCAGAGTTCCTTTTATTACCATCAGCTGAAAGGAAGGCCCAAGAGTCACAGATGAAAATGAAGGGCTTCTGTTGGTAACTGTAGGTATGTTTCTCCATGTCCCTGAGTTTCTATGAGCATGTATTTTGGTTGTTTTCTTTTGCATATACACTTAAATATATAGATATTTCTATAAATAAGTATTGATATGTTTTTTTAATCACCTCTGTTTTGTGCTTTGCATATTCTTAAAATCTATAACAAGCTACAGTAATGTGTTTACATGTATATATTAAAATATTTGTGTACATATATAAATACACACACATTTTAGGTATATATATACTTACCCAATGTCTTCTTACATTGTACCTGAAGAAAAATCTAAAGCAATTGGTGATAGTGCCCAAAGTTCATACTGTTACATGTATGTAAATTATAGGGTTTTGTCTTCTCATATTTATCTACCAATTTCCAAGTTATATGTTCCTTTAGATAATGAAAACTATATATCTTTATTCCAGGAATGTATTTTTATAGAAGTAGTTCCTAGTTTCTATAGGTGTGAAACTCTCTAGTGTAAGAGACAAAACTGGGTATTTGAGTGTGCTTTTCTGTGTGAGTGAGTAAAGGGGGTTGGATATATTGTCCCTACACATTTTTATTTCACTTTATTTTTCTTCATATTTTTATATATACCCATAGATGCACATATTGGAATTATGTATCTTTTCACATAAGAATAAATGTATTATGTATATGTATTTTTAAAAGACAGGCAGTCCAAATGCTGGTGAGGATGTGGTGAAAGGGGAACCCTCACACACTGTTGGTGAGAATGTAAATTAATGCAATTGTTATGGAAAACAGTGTGGAGGTTCCTCAAGAAACTAAAAATAGAAGTACCATTGGACCCAGCAATCCCACTTTGGGGTATGTAATATATCCAAAGGAGGTGAGATCAGTATATTAAAAAAAACCCTGTGCTTCTATGTTTATTAGAGTACTGTTCATAAAGCTAAGGTTTGGAATCAATCTAAGTGTCCATTCATAGCTGAATGGATAAAGAAATTGTGGTACATATACACAATGGAATATTATATATCCACAAAAAGAATAAAGTCCTGCCATTTTTGAAAACATGGATGGAACTGAAGAGCATCATGTTAAATGAAATAACCCATCCACAGAAAGACAAATGCATATATTCTCACTCATATGTCGGAGCTAAATATTAAAAATAATTGATGTCATTGAGACAAAGAGTAGAATGATGATTACCAGAGGCTGAGATTAGTAGCAGGGAGGGGTGGATAATGCAGGGTGTGGTTAATGAGTGTAAAAAGATGGTTAGATAGAATGAGCAATATTTGATAGCACAACATGGTGACTATAGTCAACAATAAGTTATGGAATACTTTAAAAGAATTAAAAGAGTTGAATTGGAATGTTCCTAACACAAATAAGTTCCTGAAGTGATAGATACCGTGATTACTCTGACTTGATTAATTCACATTGTGTGCTCATATCAAAACATCACATGTGCCCTATAAAGCTATACAAAAATCATGTTCCTGTAGTAATTAAAAATAATAAAATAAAATAATAATAAACCCATTAGATTTTAACAAAAACACTTTTTTAATCAAAGGCTATATTTTCCTTTTTTTTTTTTTTTTTTTTTTTGCACTTGGTAAGTGGCACAGTGAATGTCTATTGAATTGAATCCAAAGGCTATATTTTCCAAGACAAAAAAGCTTTTTTATGATTGGCTTTTTTTACATACATGAACTACTGTTAGTACTGCGATTCAGAACTTGGCATCATGGGCCATGATTTTGCAGGAATTCTACTGAAAGCATTTCAGCCCCCTTGTCCAGTACTTAGGTTATATTTAGATATATTTTTATGAATTTCTTTGGATGCTTAATTCAAGCACCTATGCTTTCAATTAATTGTTAGCTCTTCAGTTCCTGCAGGCTTCCAATATGTACTTTGGTTCTTTGTAATTAATAATGTGATTTTGTGAAATGGAAGGAAGCCCCTGGGGCAGGAAAAATGTGTGTTGTGAAACTGAGTGGAGTGGATGGCTGCCAGGGCTGGGCCTGAACTGTGGCATGCATCAGATGCCAGGCCAGATGTCAGGGTACTTAACGAGGAGAGGAGAAAGGGAGGAAATTCATACATCAGTAGTGATTTTTATGTTTCAGGAAGCCCATGAACATACCAAATAACAAAGTAACTATTTTGATCACTATATATTTGTAGTATAATCTGAAGTCTGGTAGCTTGATGCCTCCAGATTTGTTTTTATTTCTAAGTAATGTATTGGCTATTTGGGTTTTTTCTGATTCCATTAAAAATGAAGTACTATTTTTTCAAGTTGAAGTATGACATTATTAGTGCTTTGATGGGAATTGCATTAGCTCTGTAGATTGCTTGGCTAGTATGGACATTTTAACAATGTTGATTCTTCCCAACCATGACCATAATATGTTTTTCCTTTTGTTAACATCTTCTGCAACATAAAACTCTTGGGCCCAAGTGATTCTCTTGCCTCAGCCTCCCATGTAGCTGGGACTACAGGCCCCTGCCACAATGCCCAGCTCTTGGTTCTCTTCCTCATAGGGAAGGCCTATGGTATACAACTGTTCTCTGTAGACATCTCAGAATGGCTTGCTGGCCTGTTTCCTGTGCCTCCTGCCATTGTTAATTCTCCACTGAGTTCCCCAATCACACAGACATTTTCTCACCCATCTGTTATTATTCAACTTTATTTTTATTATTTATCTGTATTTATTTATTTAGAAACAGAGTCTTAGTCTGTTGCCTGGGCTAGAGTGTCATGGCCTTAGCCAGCTCACAGCAACCTCCAACTTCTGTGTTCAAACAATCTTCCTGACTCAGCCTACTGAGTATCTGGAAGTACGGACTCCCATCAGCATGCCCAGGTAATTTTTCTATTTTTAGTAGACATGGGGTCTTCCTTTGCTCAGGCTGGTCTTAAACTCCTGAACTCAAGGGCTCTTCCAGCATTGGCCTCCTACAGTGTTAGGATTATAGGTATGAGCCATGGTGCTCAGCCCATTTTTATTTTTAATTGTGATTAAATATATATACCATAAAATTTACTATCTTAGCAATTTTTAAGTGTATAGTTTGGCAGTGTATTCACATTGTTGTACCACCAATCTTCTGAATTCTTCCATCTTGCAAAACTGAAACTCTATACCCATTTAATAATAGCTCCCATTCTTCTTCCACCAGCCTCTGGCAAACCACCATCTTTCTTTCTTTCTCTGTGAATTTGACTATCTACATACCTCCTATAAGTGGAATCACATAGTATTATCCTTGTGTGACTGGCTTACAAGGGTTGTCTGAAAAGTATCCAGCCATGCATATTCCCAATTTTTATATTACATGGCTGGACACTTTCTGGACAGCCTTCATATTTCACTTAGCATAATGTCTCTGAGATGCATCCATATTGTAGCATGTGTCAAAATGTCCTTCTTTTAAAGGCTGAGTAATATTCCATTGTATCAGTATATACTACATTTTGTTTATCCATTCATCTATCAATGGACAATTGGGTTGCTTCTATGTTTTGGCTATTGTAATTATTGCCACAGTGAACATGAGTGTACAAATATCTCTTACAGACCCCGATTTCATTTCTTTGCAGCATATACCCAAAAGTAGAATGGCTGGGTCATATGGTAATTACATTTTTAGTATTTTGAAGGACTACCATTCTGTTTTCCACAGTGTCTGTGTAGTATACAAGTGTCCCAGTTTCTCCGCATCCTAGCCAATTCTTGTCATTTTCTGTTTTTTCAATAGTAGCTATCTTAATAAGTTTGCACTCATGTTTGTACCCTCCACAGCAGCAGTACCTGGCCCATGGGATGATTACAAAAAATGATATTCAAATGGAATGCCTTTTATAATAGTTTCAATAACATATTAAAATATCTCTCCCACAGGCCAGCCTGCTCAACCTCACCAAAGTCATCTTTCACATGCACAGTGATGACCTACATAAAGGATCAGAAACTGTTGGACCTGAAGATAGTGTTTCCTGGCACATCTTGTGCATACACAGAAAGATTCAGTGTTATAAAGATGTTGATCTTTCTCAAAACAATCTGTAAAATCATGGTGGAGTTTGATAATACAATATAAAATTTATCTAAAAAGGAAGCTGTGAGGACAGATGTAAAAATCACGGGAGGAAACATGAGTGGAGCATAAAGAGACTATTTCACAGCTATTTATACCTATGGAAAGGGTGTGCAGCTGCTTTTGCTGGGAGTCAGAGGATTGCTATTGGCTTAGATGCAGATGTTTTTGTTCTGCTCTCCTTCCTTGCTATGGCCCAAAGTCTAATATCACAATTGCAAAGCACAGTGCTGCTCTCAGCATTTGCTTTCAGAACAACCTTGTTCCTTCAATTTAGTCACTATTCATTGCTCCCAGATCTAGTTCTGATGATTTGTTATGCTTTTTCTTTCCTTCTAAAGAGAGAGGACTCTATTGAGATTTTCCCTATTTCCTATAGGTATAACAATGCAAAAAGTAAATTTTCTTTAAGATTTAAGTGTTGTGAAGTGAATGGTGGTAATTCACAAAATATATAGTTTGTCATCATACTAGAAATAGATCCACCTAAGGAATTCAAATAATATTTAGAACATTATCACCATATTGCCTTATTGAAACCATGGAAGATGGACATCATGGCTGGGCAGTGGAATGCCCTGACCAGGCCTCTCCCCTTGTGCCCAGTGTACCCCTCTCTGCAGATGGTAAGATGTGACAGTGCTCTGAGGGTGGTTTATGACTTAGTGACCAGTGTTTGTGGTTTGGAAAGCTAAACAATTCTACAGACCAATTGGGAAATCAAGAATGTTTCATGCAGTCATTCCATCACTATGCCTTCTCCCCACTTTTTCATTGCAAGGCTGACCAGTTTTTCTCATTGTATTTATTAAAGAAAGGCACCTCCTAGGCTTCTGGACAAGGCAGAGTTACTGTGGCATACCTACTAAAATTCAAATATTGCCAGGATTGCACAATGAAGGGCAGAAACAACCATGAGAAAGGGCAAAGGCCACAAAATCCAGCCGGGCCCTCACTGCTGCTTCTGCTGCTTCTGCGGCTTCTCAGACCCCTACACCCTCATGTCTCCTTTGTTGACTATGGGACACACCAGTATATGGAAAAATTCTGAGGTCTTTTCATCCCCCCAAAGCCAGTCAAGACTCAGATGAACCCAGGCTGGGAATCTTGGCACTGAGTTCTGGACCACCTCATCCTGCAAATACCACTTTTTAACCTTCGAGGGAATGTACTGCCCTATCTGGATCTTAAAGCATAACAAAGATCAAAATACAGTAATCAAAGAGAGATGTTATGAAGATTACATGGTTACTTTTGAAATGTTTTTTATATGGAAAGCAGCAGCGGCAGCAGCAAACTCCTACTGAACACCAAATGTGCATGAAAGGTGGTGTCAGCTCAGTAGTATGGGGGTCGAATCAATCCAGATAGAGACTGGATTTACAAATACCATCTAAATAAGCATAAGAGAAGACATGAGAATCTAATACATGCCTTTCAGAAAGTGTGATCTATAAAAGTGGTTCCTCAAAATACTGCATGTTTAAGTCTGTTTGGAAAATTCTATATCTTATATCCATTTTCTTGGGAATTTATGATGGATATTAGTTTGTGAAAAGTTTTGATGACTCCTACAGGAGGTAACCCATGTAAGCTATGGTTTTCCACATTCACTTGGCCACATAACTGGTTTTCAGTAACACTTATTGACCTTAGAGAAACAGATTTTGGGAAAACTGATCTAAAACCTTTATTTTAGAAGGATTGTCCAGAGGGCCCTTTATTTTAGAAGGATTGTCCAGAGGACCCTCGCTATCCCATTTCCTAAGCTGGAAGCTATCAATTTGGATTGTGTTTTCTCTAGTCCTTGCTTACACCTCTGGTTCTCAAACTTCAACACACCTTAGAATAATCCAGAGGGTTAGCTGAAACCAGCCAGATTGGTGGGTTCTTTTAGTATTTAGAAGAGGCCTAAGAATTTACTTTTTTTTTTTTTGAGACAGAGTCTCACTGTGCCACCCTGTGTAGAGCACCATGGCATTGTAACTCACTTACTCTTGCTCAGGCGTAGTCTCAAACTCCTGAGCTCAATCCACCTGCCTTGGCCTTCCAGAGTGCTAGGATTATAAGTATGAGCTACCATGCCTGGCCAGAATTTATATTTTTAACCGACGTAAGGTGATAGTGTTTCTTCTGGCCTAGTGACCATAGAATAATACTTCAGGAACACTTTTATTATTGACTCTCTTTCCACCAACAGTTTCTGCACTTGTAAAAATACAGAGGACACAGGTGATGGAGATATTTAAGATGGAACTTGATGGACCTAGGATGGAAAGATGGCTGTAGTCAGTTCCTTCACTTATTTCAGTTTCTTCACAGAAAGATAATGGCTTGGTGCTTGGACCAAGTTTGGGGCTGGAAAATTCAAATTCTAGAAGTGTCTGGGTAGCTGGTGAAGATGAGCGAAGCAGGTTGGAGAGTTCAAGTGGAGACTCAGCTCATATCAACTGGTGCTATGCCAGACTGGGGCCAGTGCTGCCAATTGGCATCACTGTGGCTTTTCTATAGGTGAGGGAACAGGCTCAGTGAGGGTTTATAATTGCTTCAGGATAGCTCAGCTAGTGAGTAAAAGGACCTGGACTCAAACCTAAAAGATCTAATACTCAAATCCAAGTACTTTCTTCTATATAACAACATTGCTGAACATGTACCACCTGTAGGTCACAACAGAAACATTTACCAAGGAGTGAGGAGGTATGCAAAGATGCCCTGGAGATCTGAAAAATTTATATCAGCTTTAACTCACACAAAGGATGTCTTGGGTTTGCTATGTTTTCAGTTCTGGTCTCCAAGGTTCAATCTTCTTGCTTTTCTATTGCCAGCTTTTCACCCTAGGTTTCTTGCCTAGGAGCTAATCAAGTCTTAATTGGGAGCAGAAATGCAGCCTCTTGTCTGAGTCACAGGCTGATAACAAACCAGAATAGATCAGAGTTAGGTTTGCATGAGCTCAGGCTGCTTTTGCTAATGAAGCAAGTACGAGCTAGAAATCTGCAGCCAATTTAAAGAAATGGTTCTTGTCATGGTCTGTAGTACACAGGGTAAGGTTTTTTGCTTTCATATTTGTGGCAGCATCAAGCTTACAAGTGTCTAATTTAGATTCCTCAGCAAACCTTTTTAAATTTAACTGAGAATAATAACAGTCACACCAAATATCTCCCATGTCTTACCATACACAATATAAGGAAGCATTAGAGAGCGCAACCCCACAAATTCAACCCACTTATAATTTTGAATACTAATAAGATATGACAGACAGATTAAATTTGTTCATAAATCCCCAGACTCATTTTAGACCATGTTTTTCTCCAACATCCATTTATATTCTGACTTAATAGGGGATATAGGATGAGTTGAACTTCTTTTCACGTCTCTTTATTATATTTCTTCAACAGTGGCTAGAGATGAGGAACAAGGAAGAGATGGCAAGGACAAGGATGTGGATGAGATTATTAGCTGTGCTCCAAACTTTATGCTTCTCTAAGTGTTATATCTTTTAAAGGCATTTGGTTTCTATTTTTCCCAGTCTATGTTGCAGCTAAGTATGTGATTAAGTTCTGGCTAATAAAGTGCAAAATGTCTTATGGCAGCTTCCAAGAATCTTCCTTTAGAGAAAACAGGCATATGTCTCTGACAGTTTTTCACCAATCTGTCCTCCATCTTGTTGATAAATTGCCAAAATCTGACGCACATTCTCACCATCTCTCAGCAAAAAGTGGAGTCTATTTCTCTACTCCTTGAATTTGGTCTTGGCTGTTTCTCATGTTCTGGCCAATGACACATTAGCAAATGTAATACAAACAAGGCCTGGAAGCACTTGAAGACTGGTGTCGCCCTAGCCTGCTACTGTGAACTCTGAGACTGTTACGGGAAAAATTTGGAGTCATCCCTCTTGGGGATGAGAGAACACAAAGGTAGATACACTCCAGCCATCTCAGCCATTTAAGCTAGGTCTAAGACCTTACATATGTGAGTCTGTAGTAGAACATTAGTCCTAGAAAAACTGGCCTAACAAAGGAAAACTAACTATCTAAACTACAAAATCATTAAGAACAATATAAATCATTATTACCTTAATCAGAGTAGATGTAGCAGAAGAAAGAGTTAATGACTGGAAAAACAAAACAGTAAAAAAGATTCAGACTGAAGCAAAGAGGGAAAAGATATAAAACACAAGAAAGAAAATGAGGTACATATGGGACACAATGAAGGTTTTCAATATATGGGTAACTATAATCTCAGAAAGAAAAAAGAGATTATGATAGAAGCAACGTTTGAAACTATATGGCAGAGAATTTGTTGAGACTGATGAAAGACTATCATTCATAGAGCCAAGAAGTTCCATAACCACAAATAGAACGAATGGAATGAAAACCAAACCTAGGCATATTATAATGTATTAGTCTGCTTTCAATAACAAAATACCATAGCTAATGGTTTAACAATAGAAACCATAGTTTTGGAGCCTGGGAAGTCCAAGATCGAAGTGCTGGTTGATTTAGTTCCTAGTGCAGGCATGTCTCCTGGATTGCAGATGGCCATCTTCCTGCTGTTCCTCACATGATACAGAGGGAAGGAAAGGGAGCAGGGACTTGGGAGTATAGGAGGTGAGGGTGGAAAGAGCAAGCTCTCTGATCTCTTATTAATAGGGAACTAATCCTATCATGAAGGCCCCACTCTCATGACGTCATTTAAACCTAATTACCTCCCAGGGGGCCCGTTTTCATATTGGGGCTTAGGGCTTCAACATACACTTTTGGAGGGGGGCACAATTCAGTCCTTAGCACATAGTAGGCCTGCTGAAAATCAAGTACAAAGAGAAAACCATAACATTAACCTGAAAAGAAAGACACTTTATATTCAAAAGGACAATATTCAGGCTGATAGCTAATTTTTCAACAGAATTGATGAATCAACTCAGGAATGCCTTTTAAAGTAAACATAATGTGAGGTTACCTTTAAACTTCTGGCAGAGAAAAACTGCTAATATAGAATTATATACCCAGTGACAATATTCTTTAAAAACAAACCTGAAGTAAAAACATATTTTGACAAGAGTAGAAAATTTGTTACTCACAAGCCTAAGGCAAAAGTTATACTAAAGGGAAGTTTTGTGGCAGAAAGAAAGTTATCCCAAAAGGATACATGGAAATATAAGAAGAGATAAAAATGATTGGAAATGGAAAATAAAACACATCAGCATGCAAGAGTACTGACTGTGCAAAAAACAAATAATTTACCTGAATATGAAAATATCTGTAGAATTAAAACTGTATGACAACAATAATACAAAAGATAAGATGAGGTAAATGGAGTTAAACTGCTCTAATTGCCTAGCATTGTCAGTGAGAGAGTAATTATTTTAGAATGAAATAAGTCAAGAATACATGGTGAAATACCTATCATGTCCATTAAAAATAGTACATAAAAATTTATAACTCAAGGTAATGAGGGGGAAGAAGAATAAAAATTTTTACCAAAAAAAAAAAAGGCAAGAAAGAAGAATAAAAAGAATATGAGACATTGAGTTAAAAAATTTTTAAGTATTTATAAACTCTATATCAAATGTAAAGGGTCTAAGTAATCTAAATAAGACAGATAAACTTGACAGAAAGAAAAACAACATATGTTTTTACTTTATGTAAAGCTATAGAAAGGTTGAAAGTAAATATATGAGGGCAAGAGTGGGAGCAGGAAGAGAGTTTCTCAATCTCCATCCCTCCTCCCGTCTCTCCTTTTCCTCCTCCTCTTTTCCCTCCCCCTTTTGAATTTAATTGCTCTGTCTCTTTCAAGCTCTCTCTAATGTGGCTCACTGCAGCATCAGCTCTTCATGCCTTGGTGTGGGGAAAAATCAACTCAGGAATTCTGCAGGAGCTCAGCAGACTACTGGTCCATTCTTGGTCAATGTGTGCAAATCAAGAAGAGTTGAAATTGACTCAAAGTCAGGTCCTAGAGAAATCTGTAGGCTCTTTTCTTTTATGCTAGAGAAAGGAAGATGAATGTAATTCCAGAGCTCTTGTTTTTGCCCTTCAGACAGGCATTGTGTGTCTCACATTTGGCACTGGAAAGGCAGGTGGCTGTTGCCAGCTCTTGCCAAGACACCGCCAGAATGTCCCGGCATTTGGGAAGCCAGATGCTGAATCTTTCCTTTCCGTGCTTGTGACTCACACAGAGCCCAGACACATAGGAGGTGGCAACATGGCCTAGCATTAACATATTGTGAGGACCAACCTTGCTGGTCTGGACTAATGCTTCCCTCTGCATATTTGCTAGAAACACCTGCCCATTGAATAATGTCCCTCTAGCAGTGATGGGAAGAAAAAGGCTGCCCTCCAGTGCCCTCACCACCTGAGATAGTTATCCCAGAGTCTCTGGTCAGCAGCCCCTTGGCAAGCTAGTATGGGAGCCCCCTACCTCCATGATAGAGAAGAGGAGGCAGGCCATGGGAGAACACAGCAAAGCAAAGTGTGCGATAGGGAGTCCCTTTGCTGGCCTTTCCTTGCAGAACATAAAGATTAGGAATACCTTGGAGACAGTCCCTTACAGTTTTTCCGACTATATTAGTCAGGGTTCTCAGAGAAACAGACATCATAAGATGTCTTTGTGTGTGTGTGTCTATAAAAATTTATTATAAAGGAATTGACACCCTTGATTGTAGAGGTTGACAAGTCTAAAGATTCCCAAGGTGAGTTACAAGCTGGAGACCCAGGAGATCACATGTGTAATTTCAGACTGAAACTGAGGGTTAAAGAACCGGGAAAACCAAGCGTGTAGTTCCAGTACACTCACAGGGTTGAGGAAGAACTGAAGTTTCGGTTTGAAGGCAGAAAAAAGATGATCCAGTTTAAAGGCTGTCTGGTAGGAAGAATTTACTCTTACTCAGGGGTTTGTCAGGGTTTCCTTTTTGTTTGTTTGTTTGTTTTTGAGACAGAGTCTCATTCTGTTGCTCAGGCTAGAGTGCCATGGCATCAGCCTATCTCACACCAACTTCAAACTCTGTGTTAAAGCAATCGTCCTGCCTCAGGCTCCTGAGTAGCTGGGACTACAGGTGACCACCTCAACTCCTGGCTGGCTATCATTTTCTATTTTTAGTAGAGGCAGTGTCTTGATTTTGCTCAGGCTGGTCTTGAACTCCTAAGCTCAAGTGATTCTCCCACCTGAGCCACTCAGAGTCCTAGTATTATGGATGTGAGAGACTGCACCTGGCCATGCTTGTAAGATCTTACTTCTAATTTTGTTTCATCTCTAAGACAGTCAATTCTATAGTCAGAGGGGAGGAGTAGCTCTGCTTAAACTTGTGTCAAATCAGATTTTAGGGCATTTTCTTGGGACAATATAGAGGATGGCATGCTGGAAATGGTTTGGGTTTATGGTAACATAACATGGATTCAAATCTCAGCCCTAACATTTGCTAGCTGTACCACACTAAACAAACGACTTTATGTCATGGTATCTTTGTTTTCTCACCTATATGTTAGGATGACACCACCTCCCTTACTCTGGCTGTAAAAATTAAGTAAAATAATATGAAAATATGTTTGAAAGATGTGGCTCATGCCAAGACCTCTATAATGTGACCTTGAAATTGAAAACCATTTCATTGTGAGCCTCCAGAAGGTCCAAGATGTGTTCTCTCCATCTTGTTTTATCCCTAGTGTACCTGCTACCTGATAAACATTGAAGAAACATTCAATGGTTAAATGTACTCATGAATTTGGGATCCAATTAATTGTGAGTTTTAAAAGCAGATGCAAATTTTGTCTTCCTAGTTTCACACAATGCTGTGTTCTCATATTAAACTTCTCTGGGAAACACACTCTGTTTCTCTTTGTTCTTACACAGTGCTTCTGATACCAGATGTGTGTGGATTTTCTACATCAAGCCATTTTCCAATGTTCCAAACACCAACTGGGTGTCCTTCAATTTAATTTAATTCTCACACTGTCTACCTGGAGTTAGTGTCAGAGCCCTCAAGTTACAATCTCAATTCCACATGACTGCCTCTACTTCAGATGCCAAGTCTCCTGCACTTCTGGAAGACCAGATATCAAGAAGTCTCATAACTCTTACCTTGGTTTCTATGACCTGCAAAAATGGCCCCCAGAACTCTGGGAAACACTTCACTTAAGTTTCCTGGTTTATTATAAACGATACGACTCAGAATAACCAGATGGAAGAGATGCACAGGGCCAGGCATTAGGGAGCTTCCCTGACCTCTGTAAGACTACCAATCTTTCAGCACCTCCACATGTTCAGCAACCTGGAATCTCAATAAATCGTGTTGTTCCTGAGGTTTTATAAAGGTTAATCTCCAAGCCTCCTTGCCCCTTCCCTGAGGTAGGTAGGTGGGGCTGAAAGTTTCAACTCTCTAATCACTTGATCTTTCTGGTGTTGGCCAGCCCATTCCTGAGACTTCTAGGGACTCTACCTAAAAGCTGGTGTGGTCAAAAGGATTCCTTATGAATAACAAAAGGCACTCCTATCTCAGAGGAAATTCCAGGAGTTTCAGAAACTCTTGTGACAGGAACCAAGGGCAAAGATCAAATATTTTTTGTGTTATACCACTATTTCTAAGAATGTTTTGTGATAGTTTATCCTAGTTGGAAATTCAAAAAAGAAGAGTTTGTTTATAAGCAATTCAAGTCTAGGATACTGACTACTTCATAACAATAAGAAATTATTAGATCCTCTTTTATATGTCATTCTTCCTATGTGTCAGAGATTAGAATCACATTAAATAGCTTTTTGTAATTTTCACACCATCCAGCCACATTTTCAGTTCAATAATTCACTCACTGCTGCAGTTATTACATCTCACTTGGGAGCAGAGAATAATTCAGCTTTACTCAAAAGAGACACGTTGGTCTATTTTGCTTCCTCCAACATCACCTATAAAACAGTTTATGATTTTCTATTTTTCAGCTTAATGTGACCTTTCTCTCTAATAAATAAAAATGTGTTCATCAACTGATCTCAGTGAATTTTCTTCCTGAAAATGAATGCCACTGTGACTCTTGGAAGAGGCCCCCTCATTATATTAAGAAAAGGAAAAAGGCTGAGTCACCACCAGTGGCTTATGATTCATTGACTTAGCATGGCAGTGAGTCAGCTGGCCACTGACTAGAGATTGTAAGCATGACAAAGGGGGCAGGTGGACTTGTGCTTCTCTAATGGCCAATATGGAATTAGGAATGCAAGCTAATGGCTAGGACAAAGAAGAAGGGAAACTGTGCTGGTTACAGAGACAGTGGGACCTCCAGACCATAGCACATGAAAGCAAGAGGGCTTACCATAGTCAAAAGGTTAAGGGAAGATGAGTGAAGTTTTATAGAAAGAGCAGAAGCATTAATCAGTCAGGTATGGCTGATTCACACTTCTGCTCTTTGTGAAATCTGGAAATCAAAGCAACTCAAGCCTTGGTATAATAAAACATTTCTTTTAAGAAAGTGCTTACTAAAAGTTCAAATACTCATTCGTAAGAGACTGGAAGGTAAGAAATACAATTGGGTTCAATAAAATAAGATGGGTAGGAAACATTCAGGAAGTACTTACTATGTGGGGGTATCAATACATCATTGTGTATTATCTTCAATTATGATGAAGTTTATATGCTGAGCAGGAAGTGATAAAATGATATCGTCTGTTCAATGATAGTGTTCTGGAAAGTGCCATGTGACTGTACAAACATGTGACCCATTTCCAAGCAGGAAAGGATTCTTGTTGTCTTATGTACACAGCTAGTGGGAGTACAAATGGCACAGATTTCTTAAAGAACAATTCAACAATATTATTCAAGGTTGCCTTTGATGTTTGCAAAATGTGGATGTGCAAAAAAATATAGCAACAATGATATTCTTTATAATGCTATTAATTCTATAAAGAAAATTGAAATGACTTAATTATATAACAAAAGGACATTAGACACATAAATTAAGTCGAGGCAGTACAATAAATATAATGAATTACTATTCAATTATTTAACATGGTGATGTGGAAGAATAATCAATGACATGGTGAAATGTTTGCAATATATTGTTGGAAAAAAGTAACAAATCAGTGTGTATAGTATATAATACAGCATATTGTCAGACTTTCCTGGTAATCTAGCTAATTCTAAACCCTATGTTTTTCAAATATATCAAATAAAATTTTCATTACAATTTCTTATCTCAAATATCACCTCCTTCATGGAGATTTTGTGCTCTCCTTTTGTTGGTTGGAATTTTTTCTCTCCCTCCTCTGTACCTCAGAGCACTCTGTTTTCATACATCCTCCAAATTATACTATGTCTTCATTCTTTTACTAGGTTGCAGATTCCTTGATAATGTACAGAATTCTTACATTCCCCTAGATAAACAAAGATAAAGGAGTGTCTCCTGGCTCTTGTACACTGAATGTAAACTTACTTCAGTCTATTTAGCTTTCAAAGTAACATTTGAACTTCTGCTGTTGTCCTCTTCTTGGCCTGAAAGCCAAGCTTTGCAACAGAGTAGCCTACAGCTTCACACGCCCTTTCATTCTAAGTAAATCTTCCACTCACTGGACCAGGACTTTGTTGACACAGTTGCAAGCTTTGTGCTAGGTACTTTCAAGTAGTTTGTACCTATTTCTTATACCTGTACATATCCCTTTATTTATTTACTTTTAAATTTTTAATTAATATTGTATATCTTATAGGATACATGTGATGTTCTGATACAGGCAAACAGTGTGAATTAATCAAATCAGAGCAATTGAAGTATCCATCACCTCAGGCATTTATCATTTCCTTATGTTAGTGGAACATTCCAATTCTACTCTTTCAGCTATACAATTTTTTTTTAATCTGATCTCTGCTATTTTTTTTTTATTAAATTGTAGCTGTGTACATTGATGCAATCATGGGGTAATATGTGCTAGTTTTATATAAAATTTGAAATATTTTCATCAAACTGGTTAACATAGCCTTCACGGCATTTTCTTAGTTATTGTGTTAAGACATTTAAATTCTACACTTAGTAAATTTTACATGTACCCTTGTAAGATGTACCATAGGTGTGGTCCCACCAATTATCCTCCATCCTGCCCATCCTCCCCTCCTGCCCTACCACTCCCTCTGCATTTTCCCCTTCCTCTTGGGCTATAATTCATATGAAAGCTATAAATTGGTTTCATAGTATGGCTGAGTACTTTGGATATTTTTTCTTCCATTTTTGAGATAGTGTGCTAAGAAGAATATGTTCAAGCTCCATCCATGTAAACATGAAAGATGTAAAGTCTCCATCTTTCTTTAAAGCTGCATAATATTCCATGGTGTACATATAACACAATTTATTTTTTTTAATAATTTTATTAAATCATAATTGTGTACAATGGTGCAATCATAGGGCAGAATGTGCTTCATATACAATCAGAAATATTTTGATTGTACTGTTACAGATAGCCTTCATGGCATTTTCTTGATCACTATATAAAGACATTGATATTCTACATTTAATAAGTTTCACCAGTACCCTGCTAAGACGAACAGTAGGTGTGATCTCACCAATTGCCCTCCCACCACTCATCCTACCCCCTCCCCTCCCCTCCCTTTCCCTTTTCCCTCTATTCTTATGCTATAATTGGGTTTTAGCCTTCATATGAAAGCTATAAATTAGATTCATATTAGGGCTGAATACATGGTATACTTTTTCTTCCATTCTTGAGATACTTTGCTAAGAAGAATATGTTCCAGCTCCATCCATGTAAACACAAAAGAGGTAAAGTCTCCATCTTTCTTTAAGGTTGCATAGTATTCCACAGTATACATGTACCACAATTTATTAATCCATTCGTGGGTTGATGGACATTTGGGCTTCTTCCACGACTTAGCAATTATGAATTGGGCTGCAATAAACATTCTGTTACAAGTATCTTTATTACAATGTGATTTTTGGTCTTCAAGATATATACCCAATAAAAGAATTATAGGATCGAATGGCAGATCTATTTTTAGATCTCTAAGTATTCTCCAAATATCTTTCCAAAAGGAATTTACTAGTTTGCATTCCCACCAACAGTGTACAAGTGTTCCCCTTTCTCTACATCCACACCAACATCTCTGGTTTTGGGATTTTGTTATGTGGGCTAATCTTACTAGAGTTAGATGATATCTCAAAGTAGTTTTGATTTGCATTTCTCTGATCATTAAGGATGGTGAGCATTTTTTCATGTGTCTGTAGGCCATGTGCTTGTCTTCTTTAGAGAAGTTTCTCTTCAAGTCCTTTTCCCACCCTGAGATGGGATCACTTGTCCTTTTGTTGCCAATATGCTTGAGTTCTCTATGTATTCTGGTCATTAAAACTTTGTCTGAGGCATAACCTGCAAATATTTTCTCCCATTCTGAGGGCTGTCTGCCTGCTACACTTACTGTGTTCTTAGCAGTGCAGAAGCTTTTTAGTTTGATCA
>CAUYON010028956.1:0-16227 GCA_963573935.1 Arctocebus calabarensis | reverse complement strand
GTAAGGAAAGATTAAATAGACTTCAAGGTCAAGATGGCAGGAGGAATACATGTTAAAATATCCCTTGTATAGAAGGGGTGGGGAAAGGAAGAGCAGTGAAAGGGAAGGAGCTAGGGGGTGGGGTCTTGGTGTGTGCCACACGTTTTGGGGACAAAACACGATTGTAAAAGGGACTTTACCAAACAAATGCAACCAGTGAAACATGGTTTATTGTATCCTCAATGAATTCCCAACAATAAAAAAAAAAAAAAAATTCTGAAAATTCTAGATCTCCCCATTCTATCCATACCTGAGATCCCTTGAACACTAGAATTGGGCAAATGCAATGTCATCTATATTTATGAACTTGCAATGACTAAAGCCTAGACTGCTGGGGTAAATGGGATATTTAAGAGAGTGACATCAGAAGGTCTATGGAATTAGGAGTCTCTGCTCTTTGCACTGTATAGATGACTTTTCCAAGTATCAGCTGACTAGCAAATGGCTTTTCCTGCCTGGAACCAGTACAAACCTTCTATTACACCAACAGGGAAAGGGGTGAGGCCACTCATGAAAGATAGTTTGCAAGATCACGCATTAGGGAGGCATGGACCTTTATTCCAGCATCGCCTAGACTTTTGTAACTCTTCCCTCTTTATAAGTTTGGGATACCAAACTTATAAAGCTTATCCATAACTCATAAAAGAATCTTATTTGGAAGCTAACAAGAAGCAATTGCAACTGCACAGATGGGCAGTTCTCAGCAGGTGCAATGTAATTCCCAGTGGGATTGAAATAGAGACACTATATTGTGAAGAAAGGCAGCATGGAACAGGTTTGGTATCCACCAAATCTGTATCCAAATATCAGCTGTTTATCTCTCTATACTGGGGAAGTTTCCTAGAGTCCCTGACCTTTAACGTCCTTGCCCATAAATCTAGATGACTTGAGGGTTAGCAATAAAACACTTGTAAAGTACATACCTGCATGCCTGACAGTACAGGCACTCAGAAAAGGGTAGCCCCCACATTTGCTTGCTTGGGTATTGTTTGTTTGTTTGATTTTTAGACAGCATCTCTTTGTCACCCAGGGCAGAGTGCAGTGGCAGAATCATAGCTCTCTGCAGCCTCAACTCCTAGGCTCAAACAGTGCTCCTGCTTCAGCCTCCTGAGTAGCAGGGACTACAGGTGTGTGCCACCACACTCAGCTAATTTTTTTCTCATAGAGACATGGTCTTGCTATGTTTCCCAGACTAGTCTTGAATTCCTGAGCTCAAACAATCCCACCTCAGCCTCCGTGAAGGCTGAGATTACAGGTATGGGCCACCACACTTGGCCTACATGTTTGTTTCTTTAAAACTTAGTAATTGTATGAAGTGCCTAATTTTTCAACAGTTTGGCTTTTGTTTTCACTATAAAGTAATAAGTTATAAACAACTCTTTGAGGATCATGTGAGAGGAAGCTGAGTAAAGGACCTAACCAACATTTGATATAGAAGTTCTGGTTCTTCAAGAAGTTATACCTCCAAGACGCCCTGAGAGGCTCATTCCTGAACTCAGAATTGAAGGACGGGAGAATGTCTCCTTCAAATTTAAATTCAACAATTTGAATTAACCAGTTTCCTTTCCTCTTCAGAAGTTCTCCTTAAAGGGAAGAGTGGAAAAAGCCAACAGGTCAAACTCCTGAGGGAAAAGAAAGCAGACTGTATCGAAGACAGCGGGGGTCTGAGTCCCAGTCCACACCTGCTAGATCTATGTGATCTCAGGAAAGACACTAAATCTCCCAAGCTGGTTTTTTCATATTCAAATAAGAATCATTATATCTACTTTGGAAAGATTGGGATTGGTTGGTCAGTTACTGTACCCAATCTAATACATTCCTTGAGCACTCAGTAAGCAATAATAACTAAGGTTTACAGAGGCTTGCCATGTGTCTGATAATATGCTTGGGAGTTTCAATTCATTTGCTCATTGATTCATCAATTCAACAAATACTTATCAAGTACCCACATTATGGCAAATGCTATGCTAGGCTCTCAGAATTCCCTGGTGAACAGAGTAGACATGATTGGTGCCTGCTTTATATCCAGGAGATGGTCTAATAGGGGAAAAACATATTTCACTATAATCGCACTAATAAATAGTTTGCTGACTATCATAATGAGTTCTCTCTCATGATACACGGGAAATCATGTAGGTGAGTCAAGGGAGTTAAGACTTGGCATGTAAGCTGAACCTTTGTGTAGAGATAACACTGGCAAGGCAAGGAGAAAAGGAAGCTGTCCCAGCACCTGTGAGATTTCAACATCCAGGAGGGAAGTAGTCCACAAGACACAAAAAAATCCAGTGTGACTAGAATATGGTGAACAATAGGAAAGAACCTGAGATGAAGCAGGAACATATATTAGTCTGTACACTCAGTGTGCAGCATGTAGCAGGGAGAGGGCTCCAGTAAGAGAGCAGCAAGATCTGATTAGATTCTGAAGATTATCACTCTGGATGGTGGATGAAGACAAAAGTAGTTTAACCATTCCAGGCAGGAGTTGAGGGTCACTTGGGAGTCACTGTGAACAGCGGAGATGGTCAGAGGCCACAGCATATAAGATGTAAATGATCTTAGTATTTTAAAGTCAGCAAATAAATTGAACACCATAGGTGAGTTAAGCACTATGCCAGATCCCAAGGTCTAGTGGAGAAGACTATTAAAGGTAATAACAGCAATAAATATGTAACTAAATAACTGGAATGTAGGCCAAAGAGAGGAAAGAAAACAAAAACAAAAACAAGAGGATACGGGAAAATTGCAGAGTTAAGGTTTAGTGATTAGAAATTAACAGACCCTCCTCACTCTATGAAGTTTTATTATGAATTAATAAATGATCATTAGAAGCAACCTGTAGTGGTTAATTGTGTGTGTCAACTTGGTTAGGCTACGGGGGCCAGTTGTTTGGTCAAAAACCAGTCCTCATGTTGCTGCGAAGGTGTTCTCTATATCTCATTAACATTTAAAAGATTTGAGTAAAGGTAAATATTTAAATGAGTACACTTTGAGTAGAGATGACCCTCCATGATGTAAGTAGGTCTTAATTATGTTGGAGTCCCAGAGAAAAGACAAGTTTCCCAGAGAAGAAGGAATTCTCTTCCACACTACAATACAGAAATGATTCCTCAGTTTCCAGTCTGTTACCCTGCAGAATTCAGACTCCAGAATATAACGTTAACTCTTACCCGACTTTCACATCAACTCTTCTCTGAATTGCCAGTCTGCTAACCTTCCTTACAAATAGACTTGTTGCTAACACCCACAATCAAGTGAACCAGCTTTTTAAAATCTCTCTCTCACACAAACATAAATGTGCTATGTAATATGTACATCTTTTATACACAGCTGTCTATTTCTTAATATGTATCTGTTAGCACAGAAGAGAGAGAGATCCTAATGGTTATGACTCTGTGGAGAACTCTAATTTATTAGCTATTATTACCTATAGTAGATCATATACAAAATGAAGAAATAATATAATGTTGCACATCTACTATATAGCAGCACTGAAATCCACATTCTATATTAAGTAAAATGTTACTTATTATTCCATTAATTAATTATCAGGAATCATTACATTAATTCAGTACAAATGATAAAACAATTATTTATTATTTTTGCACTCTCTGCTATATAAAAATTTAATACCATATTACCCTTTCAGAATTCAGGGAAAATAAAATAGTGGTTGTAGTAGATTATTTACACTGAAAAAAAGAGTGTCATTCCTATTAAACATTGGTGTTATCTGCATATGATGGGTCCCTTTATACCTTGACTTTCAGGAAACACAAAGCATAAGTGAGTGCTTAATTATAACAATATTATTTTTTTAATTTATGATTAATATGAGGGTACATAAGTTATATTGTTTGTGTTTGTAAGGTAAAACTCAAGTTGTAGTTGAGTCCTTCAGCCAAGAAATGTGCTATATATGGCCAAACGTTGTGCCCATTAGGTGAGAACTTACCGAACCTCCAAACCCCCTTTTTAAATTCAATCCTGTTTTTGTCTCCTGTGGGCCTGTAGTTGTCAATCTATTAGTTTCAACTTAGTCTTTAGTGCACAGCATGCTCGATTTTCCATTCTTGAGGTGCTGTCGTGGTTTTTGTACATTGACTTGTTTCTTTCTCAGATGTTCACTTGGACTTTTCCATAACCATGTGCATTTATGTTTCTATTGTAAACTATCTCAAATTGTTTTGGAAGCAAGACATATAAGAATAAAGCTAAATGAAAGGGAAGATAAATGGAGGCAAGCAGACTTTGGGGGTTTCACTCAAAGATCTGCCGCATAAAGTGCTGTCAACTGTCCCTTTGCCTCAGGCCATCCTTCCTGGGCCCCATCCCAGCAACCTGACTACTGTGTCCCTACATGATCTTTAGTGCTGTGCCACAGAGGAAGTGGAAAGACATGAGTGCTAATTAGCACTCTACAGCCCCCTGAATGGGTAACTGCAATTCTGAGTACTCAGCAAAAGAAAAAGGAAGCCATCATGAACTACAAACTCAGGACAGGCTCATCTGGGGAGGGCACAGAGCTCAGCACTCTCTCTCTCCCCCTCCCCTACCTGCACCTTCTAGTTTCTTTCACTCTTCTCCACATTTCAAGCCCTAAAGGTAATGGTTCCTATCATTGAGATTATTTTTATTTTGCCATCACTTGGGCAATGGCATAGAATCTCAAACCTGGCAGAGGAAAGGCTTTTGACCATTCAAAAGCCTTTCGAATGAATGAATTCACTGATGAAAACCATTACTGGAAGAAACCCAAAGTTAACCTGACTACTTGATCCCACCTTGAGCCAAATCCCCTTTACAGAGATGGATTATCATATTAGTAAAGTATAATAGTGTATATTATTTATATATTAATACATATAATATCCATTTAATATTTCTGGAAATAAGATCCTTTAAATAGATTTCCAAAAAATAATGTTCACTGGTGGATCTGGCAGTTCAATTTGAAGCCAATTTGTCATGATAGTAGTTATGGAAAGTCGGGTTATGAACCTGGGAAAGTCAGCACATCGCAAAAAATCCTTGTCAGAGAGCCACTAGTTATTCTACCTCAAAGTATTTTCAAATATCTGATATAAAATGCTATGTTTGATAGTGGAATATTCCAAATTGTAGTTCATCTAAGTATGAATACCAGTTTAACCTTAACAGGCCTAGCATCTGTTATGGGTTAATATGAAAGTGTAGGGCTATAGATTATTCATTGTGTTTTGGACAAATACATATCCCATACTGATTATGTATGAAACACAAATTGCTGAAAATATAGCAACTAATGAACAAGACACAGAGAGTCCCTTCCTATGTGAAGTTGCCATTATATTTTCTTTTCTTGCTGAGCATGCCAAATTCAGAGTAGGAGCTTAGCTATGAGGAGTGTGCATTTTGTACATTTGCTCACGAAAACACTGCAGAAGCAGATAGAAATATATGGCAAACTGGTCTTTTAACAGTCCCCTTTAGCCCGTTAGATTTCATTTATATTTATATCATACAGGGTTCCAGAACAATGAAACAATTTATCTCATAGAAAATTTGCAGACTAGAGAAAACCTTTTTTCAACCACGAGTTCTTAAGCCAACCAAAAGTTCTTAAAGTTTATTCTCCCTTAAGGGGAAAACAAATAGCTCAGATGCAGAGAAATTATTAAAATTCTTGCCTATTTAGAGAGAAAAAAGAAATCTGAGGTGTTCAATCTGTCTAAATGGCAAGGAATGCAAGAACTTTTTTCAACTGATATTTAAAAGTAAATCTTCCAGTGAAGAAAGAACCTCAGAGAGAGAAGAGAAAAGAAGGACACAGAGAAAGAAATGAGGAAAGAAAATGAGAAGCAGAAGAGAAGAAAAGGTGGGAAGGCAGTTGCAAGGTAGTGGAGGAAGTGAAAGCAAAATCACCAAGGAGCTCGTCAGAGGGGAGGCTGGAGGCGGAGCCCTCAGCCGGTGAGAGAGCCCACTTCTCCCTCCTGCAGCACATGCCAGCAAGGATCGGTGGGCACCTGCAGAGAGCTGCCTAATCTAAAACAGGGGCTCCCCAAATTAGCCATGAGACAGGGGTCTCCAAATTAGCCTTGGGAGGTAGGCAATCGGAGCCGACTAGGGAAGGGGAAAGCAATATTTTGTTTTATGAAACTTAACCTGAGTCTGTGGTTAGGGCCTTTCTTTATTCATTCAACATATACTATTAAGCCACCTTTCCTAAATTAGAGATGCCTTGCATGACAAACATTCCACCAAATATAGCTATGTATTGTGATCCCTCAGAAATTAAAACAGACTTCAAATGATAATTCAATTGATGCACCTGCCCAGAAATCACCTCTGAAATGTGTTTGTCAAACAAAAGGTGGAGATTTCCAGTTTCAAATTTACCCAGGGTTTTGAGCTATTGGTGAAAATTGTCCTTGAGAATAAATCCCTGTCTTATCTTGTACATAGATCGTTTTAACGGGATTGCACATCACTTAAAAATAAGTCATTGAGAGCTATTTTGTAAAATAACCTTGGTGCTGTGCTTGAGCCCATTTTTGCGTGGCAGACTCTGCTCTAGTCTTTCAGTAAAAAGTGCAACTTCCATGACAGGTCAACCCAACAGTGTCATATGATCTTCTGGATTGTACTTAATTCTAAAGTAACATTTGTCACTGTCAATAGCTCACTAATAATCTTTATGAACCTTAAAGTGTTTTGTAAACTATAAAGTATGCATCATGGAATGCACCACAAGGGCGCTTTTGAATTATCGTTTTACAACCACAACCAGACTCACAATTACAGAAGAGATCATTATCTTATCACGGCACCTTCATGGTTCAAAACTCAGGTAACGATTCCATGCATTTGATGAAAGGAATTCAATAGTCAGAGTATATGGAAATTTCATGTGCTAGATGCACTTTGTTAAAGAATGCTCATTTTAAATGTGAAAAACAGAGATATACTTGTCAATGATAGTCCTCAGACACTCCCATGGGCCTTATGACAGCTCCAGACTTTGTAAAGTTGCCTCAGATGAGAGAAGATTGCTGCCTCTTTCATCAGACCAGCCTGCTGTCCTTGATCAAAAATTACCTTCCCTGCCCGTCATGTTGTTGGCGGTTAAAACTTACCATTTAAATTGTAAGCTGCAAACTCTAAACGGAACTGCATGTGTGATCTTTGTCACCTCATTTTCATGAATGGAAAAGAATATTCTGACACAAAAATTACATACTTAATTCTAGCTCACCTTCTCTGCTGACCTCTATCCCACACTGCCTTGGGTTTATTTCCTCATCCATCAGTGGGTCAAAGTAATTTCTGCTGTATTCATTTCCTGTGGAAAGTACATGAGGTAAGGGTCAGTGATTATTAGAAGCACATGAACCAAAATGTTAATTTTGAAATCGACACCAGCACAGAAGAACCGTTTGGGCTCTTTTATAAGCTTAATTTTTGTACAAGTCTTCCAGGCCTCCCTTTTTTTGTAATTATCATCTTGCAAAAGGTCAGAAAAGGTAATTCACGAAACAAGTTCATGCTATCTTTCTGTTGCAAAAAAGTTAATGCAAAAATTATCAAATGTAGACTTTAGAATAATAACAAAAAACTTTAAGTCACACTATTTTTAGGACATACTCCAAAATGGACGTAGTTGGATTATAATGAGGTATGGGGTTCACTGATGACTGTATTTATTCACTTATGTTTCACCAAGCATATCTTGTTATTGTGTCCTGAATTCCAATACCAACTCAGCAATGTCTTAATTATGAGAACCTATTGCAAAATTTCCACATTGATAGTTGAATAAAAAGGAAAAAGAGGAAAAGAAAGAGAGAAGAAAGGAATGGAAGGAGGGAAGGAAAGAAGGGAGAGGCTTATTTGTAAGTATTTTATAACGTCCACTTAAGTATCATGAAGGGAACATACACATGATTTAGTCAGAAATTTATTCAACACACCTCGGCAATTTCAATAGCACAACCCCAAATTTCTCACTTCGCATTTCCCACTTATGTCCTCATCACCATAACCAAACTCTAGCATTGAGTATGACTTTGTAATGGAGAAAAGTCTGCTATCAATTTTCCAAATCTAGTTTCATACTTTCTGCAGAGTGAAATGTATATGTCTGTTGCTAGTAATTTGCATTCCTTAACCTCCTCTGATGATCATTCAAATTGCCTCAAACACTGCAAAAGAAATAAAGCATGATAGAGTAAAAAACAACAACTTTAAAAGTATAGCTCACAGGGAAGGGTTAATACATATGAGGTATACTGTGATATTCCATGGTATATTTGTTTTAGGATCAAAAGTAATCCAAAAAGCAGCTCCTTTTCTAAGGCTAAATGAAATTTTGATGTGAACCTGGGCCACATCAAATTTCTATATAATTTCTATTTCTGGGCCAACGCATTTTTGCTGTCAGTCTCTGTTCTATCAATGCAGTAAGTACAAGAACTGAAAATCTGCTTTACCTTGAGGTCTCAATAAAGAAAAAATAAATGAGTTCCATTTTTGTTACTTTATTTGTCAACAACTACTAGATTGGTATGAATCTTGACCATATGTAATCAAAGTCTTGCGTACTGCAGTAACAGCCATTTTTCCTCATTCACTGGAATTGTTGTTTCCTCTTCCACAATGTACTATAATGCCCCAAATACACTCTCATACGCTGGCAAAAAATAACCAATATTAGAACAAAGATGGTAGCATATTCCTCATTATATTGCCATATCAGCATCAGTCAGCTACTGGTTCCCATAGTGTGGAAGACACCCTAGTCTAATACAGAACTCAAGTTCTTTGCTTACTGTAATAACTGATTAGTAAATATTACCAAGATAATCAAAACCTGGGTGAGTGAAACAAAGACAAGATGTTTTTAACCCAAATTCTGGAGAAGTGTGTTTGGGTTTTAGATTCTTGAGCCACTTTCATTTTGGCTGTCAGTTGAGATGCTGGGGTCTCGCCCAGATGTGTGGGAAGGAAATTTGCCTGCTGGGAGTCTTCCAACCTGCTAAGTCCCCTTTCATCAGAGTTCAGTGTTTCCACCCACAACAGGGACATGGATCCCTGTAAGATCTATGCAAATGGCTCCTTCCGCATTCAAGGTGGGTGGTGAACGTGTGGTTCAGTTATGAAGGGCACTTCTCATTGATTCCTTTAGTGATCCCATTCTGGGATACCCAAATGGCATATTACAAGATCAGAATTCTGAGGTCTCTTGAGCCCTTGACTCTTTCAGTACTGACTGACTTTAAATATCCTCAAGTTCTACCTGATATTAAATCTTTACAGATTTATGTGCTTTATAATTTATATACATTTTATATTCTATTATAGATTATTTTACAAATACGGCCTTATGCTTGTCTATTGTCTATCTCCCCCGTTAAAGTACAAGCTCCATGAGGGGCGAGACATTACCTTGCCGCTCACACCCTGGCACCTAGAACAGCGTCTACACCCAGAGAACAGGCTCTCAGTTCCTTAATTGAATAAATCTCTCTTGGCAACCTATTATACGGTAATGCACTAATCCTTTCATTGGCTAGAGTTCTTTCTTGATAAAGTGAGAGACAAGGTATCACCTTTCATTCCTCTCTTCCTTTCTGTTTCCTCTTTCTTCTCTCCTCTCTTTCACCCCCTGCCTTTTCTTTTTGAGTAGCTTCTAGGAACCAAGCATGATGTCTGGATTTAAAAAAAAGAAAACAAAACAAAACCTGCCCCCAGCACAGGTGAGAAGAAGGAAATCACACACACACAGCCTGAGAAAGTTGAACCTCATGGTGCGGGAGTAAGTCTGTTTGGCCATGTGGAAGCATCCAACCCTACTGGGGCTGCAAGGAATCCTTCCTGGAGGAAATGCCACTTGAATGAAGCTTTTGAAACATGATTACAAATCAGTCAAGTCAAAAATACTTGACTGAAGGAGAGATTTCTGACTGAGGGAGGAGCCTGGGAAAAGGAGAAAAGACACGAAGGCATAAAGGGATGTCCCACAATTTTTCTCAGCCTCCTGTAAGTAACAATTTAATAAAGTGAATACTATAATCCAGACTTCTTCACTAGCCCAGAATCAAGTTTAACTGATGCTTTCACTCAAATTATCAGTGCATCGTTGCAGTGTCACCTTATGACATCCCACGTCCATTCATTCATTCAATTGATGCTTACCGAGTACTTATTATAGGACATACCAGCGAAATAAAACACTCAAAAATCTCCTTTCTCACAGAGCTTACAGTCTGTAAGTAGAAGAATAGCACAGTAAATACATGTGTTTCATAGTTTATTAGATGATGGTAAGTGATGTGGGGAGAAACAGAGCCTGATAAGGGAGATCAGATCCCCCAGAGAGGTGGGGACTACATCTTGTGCATATGCCTTTGTTTCAAACAAAGGATGCCCCTCAGGAGTAAGCCACCATGCTCACAAGACAATTGTGATAGTGACTGTCTCATGTGTCTATTAGTATTAATTATTTATAACTTATTATTTCACAAAGTTCTTGTTATAACATAGACCTGCCTATGAATCCAGTAAGGACCCACTGTCACATATTAAAATGATCATTTCTTTCTATTGGCATTTTTTGCACCAGTAAGCCAGCAATTTGAACACAGCAGGCAGAGTTTGGAGATGATGAAGCACGGGAAAACTGTTATAAATTTGGAAACAATGCACTTCATCTTGGCACTAGCTCCTTGTGCTCACGTTTCATTGGATGGTGTCGGGATTTAATAAAGTGGGAAGGTTTTAGGATAGGGTGTATACTGCGTATCACCAGAAGGTAGATTGCTAATAGAATAAATTCCTAAAAGTGTCCTAATCATTCAGAGTATGCTTTTGGATATATCTAAAATCATCTCACAGGAAAATGAACAGACCCACTGAGAAATTCAAAGTAGGGCATTTAGCAATACAAACACAATAGGTTTTAATATGGCTGATATTTAACTCTTGGTTTTCAGAAGAATAATACGACAATCACATGGGCACATATATTTGCACATACACACAGATGTAGGGTCTACATCAAAGCAATTAGATATGATACACAAACTAATAAATTGGCAAGTTGATCTTGTCAATACTCTTGGTACACGGTTTTTGCTTCCACCTCCCTGGCACTAGCTACTTCACGTTTAGAATCAGCATCAGTTAATGCAATTCTTGTGAATTTTTTTTAATGAATGGGGGAGAAAAACACAGCACTTGCCTTCTGCCCTTCCACACATATCAGGTTTTCCTATCATTTAACTCGGAGCAGCATAAAACATAATCGGGGGTGTACTTAAATTACACTGTATGTGTGAACTTTGGTCAGGGAACCCTCCAGTGGTCACCCATGCAGTTCCTCGGAGGCCATAAGAGTGAGAATGAAATTGCCCACCAGGGGAAGCTTAGTACAAATCATCAGTGTCTCGCTCAACGAGGCAATCACTTCCTTTCAAATCAGCTGCATTAGTTAGAGAGGAAAAAAGCTGAATGCAACTATCTGTTCCTCAGGAGGTTTTTATTGGCCCCATTTTTGTCCTTTTCTTCTAAATCCACCTGCTTCAGCTCAGCTTTTTTTATCACCAATCACCACGTTTTCTATAATATTCTATAAACTAAGTAAACACATGTAAACTAAATAACAAAAGAATATATATTCTATAATTACAGCCATGCACTAAATTTTTACAAAATAGGATATTTTCCTGAACATTGTTCCTTGTAAATGCATAAAGCCTAGAAAACGAAAATGAAATTTGATTGCCATGAACTTTATAAATAAACGTGGGGAAACATCACATTTTTCATACTTTGAAAATCCAACACAAATGTCTCAAGTTTAAATATCCATGGAACTAGATCATTTACATAAATACGTGAAATATAAATGTTGAAATCTGAGGACTGCTCTAGAATATCGAACAGTGGGAACTATGTCAGACCTAAACATTCTGCGCCATACTAAATCCATTCAAATGCAATTTTCATAATGTTAATTTTCAAATATTTTTAAATGAAAAGTAAATCAAAATATAAGAATACTTCTTACTATGCTACAAAATAGTTATCATAAATTAAGTCTTCATTATATTAAATATCAAAACAAAAACAAGAAATCCAAACAAACAAACAAAATAATCAAAAGACAAAAACACAAACTACGACTTGGAAGTCCTCTATCAACATTACTACACAACATTCTCTTGGAAGTCTTGGCAAAAGCAGGTAGGACATAAATAAGACAAAAAATAGGAAAAACATGTGCTAAAACAAGAAATTATGTGTCACACAATTCTTATTTGAAGAAAATGTGATTCTATGCCATGAAAACATCAAAAATTTGACTGAAAAACTTTCAGTGTCAAGAAGATATTATTTGAATAATATCTTGGTAAGCAGCCAGATAACCATAAAGAATTGTTAACTTTTCTAAACCCCAACAATAGCCCCTTAGAAAATATAATGACTAAATAGCAAACCAAAACCCATGATAAAGCTTCATATAACCATCAATAATTAATTAATGAGACTTTTATGGGAATCCATGGGTGAGCATCAAGATTATTAAACTCACCTGAAAACTCAAACTGACAGGTACGTGGATAGCAAGAGTTAAAAATAGGAAATTGAAGACAGAGAAATTGGCTACTATTTCCCTTTTCTTCTTCCTGGAAAGGCTAATCTATGAAAATCGTTCTGCTGCTAACACAATAGTCAAGAATCAGTACCATGTTGGACAAATTAACTTCTCAGCTGCTTGTTCTCACTTCCTTTCCAAACCTTGTGGGTATTTGAGATATCAGTGATTTGAAAATCTAAATAGGGTAACGGTGGAAGTTTGCTAACAAGTTCTAATTAATTGAGCCATATTCTTTCTTCCCCTAAGGCCCTCCCTCGTGGTAAATTAGGAGGCACTTTAACTTGCAAACCTCTAGAGTGCTGTTGAGTGCATAATTGCCTCAGGGCTTATCCTGTCACACCCTAAGGCATTCACCATCCTGAGCTCACTGGCCCTAGAATCCTGGAAGAGTTGAAGCATGTCCCAAAGTACTCAACTTCTAAACAGGAAGACGCTTCCAGTACTTACATAATTGTGGTAATTCAAAGCTTAAGTATCAATATATTGGTTTCTTTCCTCCATATTTAAAAGTTCCTGAAAGTCATAGCAGAGTGGGTTTTCTTTCCTGCCTGGCAATATTATAGTATATGTAAATAAATTGATGGTATACAGTTTGAAATATTGCCTTTCAAAATATGACGAGCCTGACATTAGCTGTCAGTCATCCTTCTAATCTTTCTATGTGTCTTCATGCATTCAACGGTATGTCTTCCTCATGGGTCTGAGATTCTTTATAGTTAGGTGTTCACTCAGGGAAAAATGCTTTTCATCACATTGAAGCACACTTTGACATGAAAAATACCAATCTCTCTCAATTTTATGATCAATATTATGATCTCTCTAATATAAAGAGATCGCTAGATTTAAGTTAGACAAAATTAGTAATTTTTTCTCTAAATAATCTGATAATTTACAAACAAACTATCTCAAAAACCAAAGAGTTCAGGGCCTCCTTTTTGCAGTTTTTGGCCAGAGCCGGGTTTGAACCCACCCTCTCCGGTATACACGGTTGGTGCCCTACTCACTGAGCCACAGGCGCCACCCCGGAAATCTTATTTTCTATTAAATTCATTGTTACAGAAAACAAAAAGTGTCATATAGGAGAATAAAGACTAATCTAAAGTTATTCTAAAAGCATAAAATACTATGCATGAAATGCGTATGCTGAAAGTATGAAAGCCTAGACTAGACAGGGTAGCTCAATCCTGTAATCCCAACACTTTGGGAGGCTGAGTCAGGAGAGTTGCTGGAGACCAGGAGTTCAAGGCCACCCTGGGCAACAAAGTAAGATTCCCATTTTTATCATTTTCTTTCTTTCTTTCTTTCTTTCTTTCTTTCTTTCTTTCTTTCTTTCTTTCTTTCTTTCTTTCTTTCTTTCTTTCTTTCTTTTTTAGTTAGCTTAGCATGGTGGTACACACTACAGTCTCAGGTATTCAGGAGGCTGAGGTGGGAGGATCACTTGAGCCCAGGAGTCAGAGGCTACAATGAGATATGATCATGCCAGTGCACTCTAGCCAGGGCAAGAGAGTGAGATTCTGTCTCTAAAACAAACAAAAAATAAATAGTAAAGTCATAAAAAAGTCTTTCTAGTAAAATTTTTCATAAAATGAGAATGCAAAAATTATTAAACTCCAGTTAAAATGGTAGCCTAATGAAGTTTGAAATTTGGAAGTTTGAATATGGAATTTCATTGATAATGAAGCTTCTTAATCTGGTAGCCAAAAAGTCATTTTACAAATTTTACTTAACATTTAAGTAGATGTCAGTGAACCATTCATCAACCTGTCCTACCGCTAAACTACTCACTATATCACTAATACATCAGGAAACAGAAGTTTTTCTCAGTTTCCTTCACTAGGTGTCTATGTTAGGAAAGTCTGTAGAAGACTTCTATCTTCTAAAATCAGTTATATGATCTGTAGTTCTAGCTTTGCTATGATTCTAAGATTCTTAAGCATCCTCTTTATCATCGTGTAGATACTTGAGTTCACATTTTTATTCTTTACTTTTTATTTTTTCCACATTTTTACTTTAAAGGTATATAAATTTTGCTGGCATATAAATGCAAAGTTTAAATGTATAACTCCTTCTGTCATGAATGAACTGGAATAATAAAGTAATATCCCTGAATATTACAGTTATTCTTGTGAAAATTCTTTCTTCAAGCAAGTACCTATGACAGATTTTACAAAACATTGTTTTGCAAGGTCCTACACTAACGCCTTTATTAGCATCAATATGAAGAGAATTACAAAAAACAACTATGCTTAAGAGTCAGTAAGGTGTTATCAAGGGCATCAATTTTAGCATTAACAGCAACAGAAAAGGACAACACGTATAATCATTCTGCTGATTTCCTGGGCAATTCTGTCTGGTTACCTGGGGGCAGGTAGTTACATTTAGAAACAATAAAGTCTTCTAATTCTGAAGAAATACTCAAAACTCAAATATTTGATTGAAATCCTCTTTCCTCAACTGGGTAAACAGTGTTTTAGAATTCTGTTGTTTTATTTAAAAATAAAAAAAAAAAGAGGACAGGAAAGGGAACTTAAATTCATTTGTATAAAATGACCAGTTTTTGGTTTTTTTTTTTTCGTGAGAGAGTGTCTCACTGTGTCACCCTGGTAGAACACAGTGGTGTCACAGCTCACAGCAACCTCAAATTCTTGGGCTTAAGTGATTCTCTTACCTCAGCCTCCCAAGTAGCTGGGACTACAGGCACTCGCCACTACAGTTGGCCATTTTTTGGTTGTAGTTATCATTACTGTTTGGCAGGCCCAGCTGGGTTTGAACCCGCCATCTCCCGTGCATGTGGCTGGTGCCCTAGCCGCTGAGCTACAGGCGCTGAGCCAAAATGACCAGATATTTTATACATCTAATATCTACATAAAATATTTCAGTGTTTCATCAGGAAGGACTTTTTTCCCAGGGATTTATTTTTAGCCTTCCAAATCAATGAAAGAGATTCAAATCACTTAGGAGCCAAATAGTATCTAAAGACACAAATCCAGGTCAGTTCAATAAACCTAAAGCAAATCATTTCCCTACATATTTTCTTTTTCTTAATAGTAGTTAAAATTTCCCACAGCAAAAAATATCTTTTAAATGTTCCATAAATTTTATATAACACCTATTTTCCATCTTAAGGGAAAAACAGCTATAAATGAGAACAATATGAACAGTTTTGTACAATATCACTTCTGAAATAATCTAGGCTAAGTGCACTATGGGGAAAAACAATTCTCATCACATATTTGCTCAGACATTTTGAATTATGCACTTAATATATGTGTTTATATGTTATTTTTATTACAAATTTTTGCACCTGTGTATTTCTAATGGCCACAACGGTCTGAAGACAAATCTAGGGTTACAATTATAGCCCTAATCTCAGACTCCTGTAATTTAAGCACAACTGATGGATGGCTTTCCAATTCTTTTTTTTTTTTTATTGAATCATAGCTGTGTACATTAGTTCAACCATGGGGTACAGTGTGGGGGCTTCACATGCAATCTGAGATATTTTTATCAACCTGATTGACATACCATTCATGATATTTTCTCGTTTACTATAT
>CAUYON010028953.1:0-41125 GCA_963573935.1 Arctocebus calabarensis | reverse complement strand
GCCTGTAGTCCCAGCTACTTGGGAGGCAGAGGCAGGAGACTCGCTTGAGCCCAGGAATTGGAGGTTGCTGTGAGCTATGATGCCATAGCACTCTATCCAGGGTGACAGCTTGAGGCTTTGTCTCAAAAAAAAAAAAAAGAAGTTTTTTTGTTTGCTCTATTTACTGACAAGAATTTTATTCTTTGTTCTCTTTTACAATAAATGATGAGAAGCATTTTACATTTCTGCTTTTTAAAAGAAAGTAGATTGAGTTACTCTTGACTTATTTTGTCCTTGAATGATGTTTTTTTGAATGTAATGATCCTAACTACAGAACAAACCCCTCCCTTTCCTTAGTGCAGGGACTGATCATGACAGGTGAACACATATCCAGCTTCCACATTTTCTCTTTGCTGGATCTCAGACTCTGGGTTAATGAGCTGTTCTGCGCTGGAGTCTGAGAGTCTCAGGTGCCTCTGCCTCTGTAGGTAGGCGAGCTGAAGCAGCCTTCCAACCTCAGAACCCAGCACTCACTCTGAACGGCCCTAAGAAGGCTGGAGAAGGAGACTGAGCTTGGGTGGTAATGTCACTTACAGGAAAAGTCACGTAGCCGCTCCCTGATCCCACTTCCCTGTTGTCCTCCCATGTCCTTCTCCCAGCTCTTCCTGTGCAGTGGCCTAGCACTGTTCTGGGCCAGGCGCTGCCTGGGTACTAGGAATATAGCGGTGAACAAGACTGCCAGATAGACTGCTTTTGTGAAATTTATATTTCATTGCTGGGAGAGAGAAATAATAAATAGATAATTAAGTTTGTAAAAAAAAAATCAAACCATGATAAATGTTATTCAGAGAATTGATAGATGGTGATGTGGCAGTAACTGGGTAACTCATTGCATTGGCACATCAGGGAAGGTTTCTGAGGAGGTGATATTTAAGCTGAAGATCAGAATGGTGAAAAATGAAATAGGACCCATATCACTAATTTTATGTGGTATGAGGAATAAGCTAAATTGTGTCTAAAAGTGTTCTGTCGACTATTAAATACACACAACACATTTTAGATCTCATTAGGCAAAATTCTTTGAAGGTAAGTGTTGTGATTAATAGTTGCAGTTTCAGTACCTAAATCGTAGTAAATGAGCATTGAATTGTGTTATAAGTGTGAATTGGGAGTTCAGAGGAGAGTTTTAAGAAATAAGATGATGCCTGTGACAAGTGTTTGTCAAAAGAAGATACTATTCCTTCCACTCTTGCTTTCCTGGAGATTTCATACACAATGGCCTGTGAGGTTCTCTGGGCATCACCAGGGCACAGAAGAATGGGGGGGGACAGGCAGAGCAAGTAGAGTCCTTGCTTACCAGAGTCTTCTTATCCCAGAGCAGAGAGTAGCTTCTCTGAAATTGCTTCCAGGTGGTCTGGAACCAAACCCACCTGCCTCCTGCATCTGGGGCTATAAAACTGGATATAAAGGCTCCTGAGGATGCTTGTTTCCTCACGCTGCCCAGGGCCTCCCTCCGTAGCCTTCGCCTTCCTCAGCACCGTGGCACCTCTCTTGTCTGCAGCCCAGCTCATTGCAAGGAGAGGACCTCAGTCCATCCCCTTGACTGTTGGCCGTAATGCTGCAAACCTGCTCCCTTCCCCTTGCCCTCCTCCCTGAAAAGTGAGTCAATGCAGCCCACCTACTGCATCCAGGGCCGTGAGTCACAGCTTTTCAAGCACAAGGGTGTGAATCATTCAACTTCTAGCCTGGGAGATGTCTCGGGTGATGCCACCGCTTCATCATGCTTCCTCTACCTAGCACCTAGAGCTTGGATCCCAAGACCACAGACTGATTTTGCCGGCACAGCGAGTGAGAATTCCTGTCTCAAGCTGGGGTGGTGTCTTCCTGGCCCAACAGCATCAGGATCAAGAACAACTTAGGTGTTCACATTCTCCTGCCCCATCTCAGATGTCCTGAATCAAACACTCTGGGGATGGGGCCACAGCTGCCAGGTGAGTCTGGGGCAAGTTGAAGTTTGGGGATCACTCTTAGAAGGTTAGAGAAAGGCGGTATTCCAGAAACTTGGAATATCTTACACCTTTTTTGAGGTATAAGCATTGTTATTCCTGTTTCTTAAATAAGCAAAAAGGCCTCTAGGATCCAAGATCATAGTAGGTGGTAGAGTTTGACTGAGTTTGACTCAAGTGTTGGCTTCAAAACCAGAATTGTTATAACAATTAAAATGCAAATGTTTGTGGAGACATCAATTATTAATCACCAACATCTTCCCGATAATTCCTTTCCTGGTCACTTACTGTAGACAGCTGAGCAGAGAGCTGGAGCAACACCAGTAAGGATGCCAGGACCCCTGGGTGGTGCCTCGTGGGCACTTTCACGTGCCTGGGGGGTTCTCCTCTGTTGGCTTCAGCCCTGGCCCTTTCACTTCTTATGGTCCACACCCCTTTCTTTTCTTCAGCCATCACCCATTGCTGATGACGTTCAAATTTGCTTTCCAGCCTACCATCCTCTTTTGAGTTTCAAAATTTCTCTCCACTTGAATACTGGATGTTTATCTTCAACACCTCATAGTATCTCAAACTCACCTTGTCTAAAAGGGAACCTCCCATCATTTTCCCAATCTTGTCCTCCTCTCAGCAAGTGGTAATCTGGGAGTCCCGAGTGCCTTGTCTTCCTCCCATGTGCCCCGCCCCTCATCTGCATTAGCTTAGTTTGACCATTGGCCCTCTCCACTAGGGCCAGCCTCACAGTTGCTCTTCTTACCAAGCTGTCATCTCAGCTGCCTCTTCCAGCAAGACTCCTTGTTTCCCTGCAGGCTGTCCTAGGTCCAGTACTCCCCTAGCACCTGTGCCTACCTCTGCCACTACCAGCCTCCCCAGACTGAGAGCTGTGATACCAGGGACTGTATCCTTTACCTATGTCTCTCAACATTTTGTCCTTTCTAGGTGACTGATAAGCTTAGTCAATGTATAAAGAGGTAAGGAAGCCACTCTGAAACCTTTGGCCAGTCTCAATTCTCCTTTCCTCTCTCTTATGGTACCATTTCCCCTGTGACTGGGATATTGTACTCTCAAACTATGGCTTTGAAATGACAGCAGGACTCCTCAGCTCCTCTTAGACAAAGTGGGGAGTTAACTGGAGGCCGAATTACTATGTTTTTTGTGTTTGTGTGTAGAAAGTGTAGCCATGAAGCTGAAGTGGAAGAATCCAGGCAGATTTCATGTTCATGCCAACTTTATCTCCAACAGTTTTTAATTTGTAGAAAATTGAAGAAGCATTTTCTCTGGCTCCCCCTCCACAATCTTTATTCAAGGAGTAAAAATTGTGTTTCAGTTATTACTGCATACTCATAGCTTCTTAGCATATTGTCTGGAACACAGTTAAGTGCTGAATAAATTTCCAGAAAGGGCTCTGGCTAATGGCAAGAACTCTAGGAAGGGTTTTGGATTGGGAGAGTGAAGTAGGACCTGAAAATCCCTGCTAAGACCAACTCATTCCCTTGGCTTTGAAGGCCATCTTTATGTCCCACACTCCTATTATTAGTTAATTTTTGCTGCATGATAAATCATCCTCAGTTAATTTTTGCTACATAATAAATCATCCTCTCAGAAACCCAGAACAACATTTAGTATTTCTCATAATTCTGTAGGTGGATTGGGTGATTCTATTGTCCTGGGTTGGCTGGAGTTGGGTGGTTAATTTGGCCTCACTCACATCTATAGGGCATTGGCTGAGGCAGTGGGATAGCTGGGGTGACCACAGCCTCTTTCTTCATAGTTTCTCATCCTCAGAAAGCCTAGTACAGGCCTTTTCACGTGGCTACTGAAGGTTCCCAAAAGCAAGAGTGTCCTAGTCTGTTTGAACTGCTGTAACACAATACCATAGACTAGGTAGCTTTGAAATAATAGAAATCTAATTTTCACACTTCCGGAGCCTGGAAAGTCCAACAGCAAGGTCAGTTCTGGGAGATTTGGGGCTTGTAGATGGTGCCTTCTTTTCTGTGTCCTCATGTGGCGGAAGGGGCAAGGCATCTTTCAGGGTCTTCTTTACATGAGGACTCCACTCTCATGGTCTAGTCACCTCCTGACACAACCGTGATGGTGATTAGGTTTCACTGTAGTAACTTTGGGCGCACACAAGCATTCGGATCACAGTGAAGAGAGAGGGCAAGCCCAGGGTGCAAGCCTTTTTCAATCCTCTGCTTGTGTCACACTTGCTGCTGTTCTATTTTCTGAAGCAAGTCACACGGCCAAGCTCAGACTCAGTATGGGAAGGGACTACCCAAGGTGCGGATATAGGGAGATGTGAACAAATCGGGCCTCATGTTAGATTGGTCCTCTGGGAAGTAGACACCAAGATGGGACCAATTCCACAGATTTTATTGGGAAAACACCTATGAGAGGTAACAGGGAGGGAGCTGGGAAAGGCCGGAACAGCCATCGCTCCATGCAAGTCTAACCCTTGCACAACAGCCCCCAGGTTTCCTGGAAGAAAGACAGATAGGTTGAGTACAAGGGTTCCAGCCTATCGTGCAATCTAGGGGCTCAGCCTGGCTGTTGGGAAGCCCCCGAGCCCTAGCTGGCTGTCAGAGAAGTCCTGTGTCTCCCAGTAGTGGGCCTACCTGAGCATCCTTGTCCTGCTCTCTCTGTCCGAACGCAGGATGGATTGCAGAGCCGGGCAGTTGGGCTCTTGGTCAGTTAATCACCTCATAGCTAAAAGAATGCCAGGCACATTCTTACGCCCACTGTATGCTCACTAGTTAAACAGTTTATCAAAACTCCCAATTACGCTTCCAGCTTAGACCCCTCTTCTTCTAATCTCCTGGCTTCTAATCTAGAGGCTTTCTTAATCTTTGCATTTGGTGGTCTCAGAGATATCTCAAACTTTATATTTCAGAACTGAACTCTTGATCTCTACCACCAAGTCTTCTTCTTCCCCAGCTTTCTCTGTCTTGGTGAATGGCACCTTTATCTACCTGAAAATCCAGGAGTCATTGTTGATACTTGCACCTCAAGTGTACTCCATTATTAAAATCTTGGTATTTCTCAATCCTGCCCTTTTCTCTTCACCTCCGCTGCCACCACTTAGGCCAGGCTACCCTTACCTTCAGCCAGACAGCCACAACAGCCCCCAACTCATCTCTGCATCTCTGGTCCCCCTCACAGCCTTGTTCCATACAGTAGCCTGCATGAGCTTGCCATGCAAACATGTTCATGCCACTTCTCAGCGTGAAGCCCAAGCTCTTAGCCATGGCCTCTGTGTCCTGAATTTTCCTGTCTCCTACCCTTCCTGGCTTCAGCTCCCGCATCTCTCTCCATCACACATCACCTTCCAGCAACTCTGGCCTCCTTTATAATATGCCAAGTTCATTGTCACTGCAGAGCCTTCACACATGTGATACCCTCTGTCTGAAGTTCTCTTGTCCTCTATTTGCTCATTCACCTGATTGGTGCCTATCACTGGTCAGTTCTCAATCTAAATATCATTTCTTCAGTGAGCTCTATCTCACAGTCAGCTACCAGCCACCTTATGCCAGGCCATCTAATTTAGGCCCCTTTATCACCCTCGCATAGTGCCCTGCACTTTATAGCACCTACCCCAAGTTCACGTGCATCGGTGTGTTTCCTTGTTTGTTTAGTGTCAGTGTCTCCCGGTCAGAAAACTATGTTTATTTTATTCACTGCTGTGCCCCAGAGGTCAGCTCAGTGCCCGGTGCATGGCAGTAGTTCAGTCTCCATTGTTGAATGGAAATAGGTCCCTTCAGGGGAGTAGGAGAGATGGGCCTGTGTGGGTTTGGCCCGCTCCAGCCCTGACTCTGGAGGAATTGACGCTGCTCTAGTTGTGAGCGTGTGAACTCCTTTAAGAGAAATTGTGCCACACCTGTCCCTCCCTGCATACTCCTTGCTGCCTTAGCACCCCATCCTTCCCACCCTGCCATGGGGATGCTGACGACCCAGCTGATCAGCTGCTCTGGGATGGGGCCAGACAAGCAGGACCCCTTCCTCAGCACGCCCTGGCCTCTGGGGGCACCCGGTCCTGGGTCTGCATTCTGACTCCAGCATTCTTTGGCTTTTACTAACACCCCACCCTGCCATGGCCACCTCCTCCCAGCCCTGTTGCTTCACCTCTTCTCTGCCTGCCTGCAGTTCCTTATGGCTGAAACTAAAGGCCAAAGCATCATGTGTACTCTCATGGTGATCTGAAATTTAAAAAAAAAATGTCAAACAGGCACGAGTCAGTAGTCATCTTGGTGAGCTTGGTGCACAGGGAGCGGAGGAGCACAGTGCCCGTCGGTCAGCATGAACAAGGCCCCTGGGGAATGGGGCAAATGCAGCCCGAGTTCCACACATGGCTGCTGCAGCCTTGACCTCACATTGGTCACAGTCTGTCCTTCTTGGGTTGGAGGCGAGACTTGCTGGCACCCTAGAAGATGTCATTGAAATTCAGTTGCTGGAAGAAAGCTGCGCCGGTCTCTGTCACAGTGTTTCCTTATGGGTAGGGGGGTGCAGCGCAGAGCAGTCACCACGCAGATGGGGAGCCTGTGCTTCAGGGCAGGGCTCAGAGCACCAGCCCCACTGCCAGGCAGCTTTCACATGGGGCCCTGCCTATCCCTGTAGGTGGCTCTGTACAGGAGAGTTATTTTCTCAGTCTTAATTTCCTTGATGTCTGGAGGAACACCACTTCCTAGGATTTGTGTAAAGATTAAATCTGTATAACAATCAACAAATATTAGCTAGAGATGGTCGGGGCTTGTTTGAGATCAGGGCATGGGGCTGAGACCTTGTGGGAGAGGCAGGGGCAGGTGGAACTCCGGCTGGGGTCGTCACAGTACCTGTGGCCTGCCCTGTGCACCTGCTATCCTGCAGCATCTCAGAGCCTCGTACAAGGGACCATATAACCTATTTGTGGGAGGCAGACAGAGCAGATGGCCTTGGATTACACACCTTTTCACCCACGTCTGTGGTAGGAATGCGTATGAGTCAGGTTTCTCCAGAGACACAGAGGACCACTAGGACAGATAGACAGACAGACAGGCAGTTCTATGAGAGGGCATTTATTAGGGCAATTGGCTTGCACAACTAGGGAGGCTGAGAAGTCCCAGTGCAGGCCCGCTGTGAGCAGGAGGTCTTGGGATAAAAATTGAATGGCTCAGTCCAAAAGGAAGAGAACCTGATGTGAGGGATGTGGGGAGCTGGTATAGGAGCTAGAGCCCAAAGGCTGGACAGCCTGGAGTTTGATGTCCAAGGGCAAGAGAAGAAGGGTGTGTCCCAGCTCCAGGAGAGAAAGCCCTTCTTCTGTTTTTGTTCTGTCCAGTCACCAGCTGATTGGAGGGCACCTGCCCTCATTAAGGGTGAATCTTGGCCACTTAGTACCTTCGACTTACATGCCAGTCGCCTTTGGAAGCATACCCCCAAATAATACTTCACCACTTCTTTAGGTAGCCTTAGTCCAATCACATTAATGCCTGAAATAAACCATCATAGGATGTAAAGTGGTGAAGGGCTAGGGATGCTAATCGGTCCAGGTCATTCAAACCACTGAGACAGTTAAACACAATTGGAGTTGTGTACCCCATTTTATTGTTTGCCCTGCTTCTTTAAGTCTTCATGGTGAAATTCTCAAAGCCAGAATAGGAAGTGGCAAATAAATAATTTGTAAACTGTAGGGCTTGTATGACATGTATGATGTCAGCTGTTAGGTGGGAAGCCAGTTCCCGACAGGTTTGTTGTTTTGTTCAGCCTGTAAAGGTAAAGGCTGCTTGAGATTTGCATTGCTATCAGCTGGCCGTCAAAGCCTGCTGTCAGAGGATCTTAATCCTTGTTTTCATTGGTTCAGAAACAATTTTCTATACTGGGGAATAGAGGAGGAACCTAAACAGACATAATTATTCCCCAGACCTCTTCCTAAATTCAGTCCATCAAAAATATTACTAAGCCTTAAGTGCAAGGATTCTTAACCTTTGTGGTCACAGAACCCTTTGAAAATCTGATGAAAGCTACAAACTCCTACTGGTGAAATGCACGTCCCAAGTGCTCAAGTGACATCGGGGGACTTTGCCATTCTACTTGGAGCCTGGATGGGTCATCCTTGATTGAGAATATCCATCGTCAGTCAGCCCTGAGAGATTGGCGCAGAGCTCGGAGGACAGAGGTAGAAAGGCAGGTCTGGGGCTGACCCTCACTGAGGCATCTGGTGATACAGGAGTCGTGTCACAGGCAGGGGCATTTCTGTCCCCAGCATGGAAACTAATCTCTCTGAGGATGTCACCTGCACTTGGAGAGGGGCTCCTTTCTCAGTTGTTGGCCCATAGGGAGAAATCTATGGTAAGTCAGGAAGGAGGGTGGATGGCATCATCCCTCAGCCCTTTGCAGTACTCTAGAAGTCTGTGGGAAGGGCTTCCCTTCATGGGCCTCAGCCCTTATTTTCTTTACTGAAGTGTCACACTCTCTGTCCACCTTCTGGACTCTAACTTCTTCCCCAGCCCACACCCATTACCTAGATCAAGGCAGGCAATTTTTTCTGTAAAGGACCAGACAGTAAATATTTTAGTCTGTGGGCTGTGTCATCTCCGTCTCAACTACTCAATCCTGCCAGCAGAGCTCGGAAGCAACCACAGCCAATACACAAATGAACAGGCCTGGGCGAGTTCCAATAAAACTTTATTTACAGAAACAAGCAGGCCAGATGCAGCCCAAGGGCCATAGTTTGAAATGCCTAGATCATAGCCCTGCCTAGATCATTTGTTTCACTAGGGACTTACAATATGCTGATGTTCTAATGCTGTCATTCCTGCTTCATTTTTTAATTGGAAAACATTTATCAAGAGAAACTTGCCTTGCACTATTTGGCTATATTCATTTCTTTTGAACTTCCTCTTTAATGAGGCTGTTCTCTCCTCTCACTTTACCAAAAGTGTTGTATCTAAGATGATCCAGGGCCTGCCTGTTGCCAAATCCAGTGGTGAGCTTTCAATTCTCATTTTGAGACACTATCAGCCATTGACACAGTTGACCCTTCTTTACCTGGCTGTCGGGACACTCTACCCTCTCCTGGTGGACTTCCTACCCCTTTGGTCACTTCTTTTCAGTGGATTTTGCTAATTTTCCTCATCGATGAGGCTATGAGCCTTGATTATTCCAGGGCTAAGTGCTAAGGCCTTTTTCTTTCTGTATAATCACTCATCCTGGATCCTGATTTTAAATTGCTCCTGCACACAGATAACTTCTATGTATTCAGCCAGCCTTCTTCTGTTGTAACTATAGCTACCCGTAAGAAAAATACGGACCCCCACTTTGGGTACAAATCAGAGGTGATTTTATTTACTCCTGCGCAGGGGGCTGCTGCTAAAAAGGCAGACGGCCCCGGACAAAGAAGCAGGTAGCCTTTTATACCCTTTTCGTTGTCATGCAAGCAAGCAAAAACAAAAGCAAGACGTGGCTGTTAGCTGGGGGGCAGGGTTACAGTCAGGGGGCTACAGCGTGGCTACTACGTGGCGTACATCGTAACGGTTGGCACTGAAACAGCTTTGGAAATACAGTAACCTGGGAACTTCCTACTGGCAGTGTTTTCTCCATTGTTTGCCCATTGCTAGGGGGGTTGGGGTAAGTTTCTCATCATTGTGTTACTCTTATTAGGGAGTTGGGGCACGCAGAGAACTTCCCAGTTCTATCCTGAAACCTGCCTTTGAAATTAACCAGGGGGAGCATGCGGGGGTGCGGTGGGGACTAAAGCTAAAACAGGCTGAGAAAAAACTGGGTTTTTTAGGGGGGCTGCTGTTTATCACCCTTCCTGAATACTACATGTGTCCATCCAGTTGCCCAGGACATGCGTCCATATGGGTGTCTGAGAGCCACGTCACACCTTGCAAGTTCAAGTATCAATTCTTGATCTCCCCCCTCGAACCTGCTCCTTCCTCAGTCTTCCCTGTCAGCCCAGTTCGTGACTACCGCATCCTTCCGATAGCTCAGGCCAAAAGCTCTCAGCATCATGTTTGATTCCTCTCTTTCTTTCATGCCCCATATCCAGTTTGCCACCACATGCTGTTGGCTCTGTGTTCACAATACATCCTCTCCTCACCACATCTGCTGCTGCCAGCCTAGTGGAAGCCACTGTCACGCTCTCCTAGTACTCGCCGGAGCAGGTGATTGTGCTGCCCTACCTGCAGATGGTCCTCAACCCAGCATCCCAGGGACCCTTCTAGAATTGGAGAGTCAAATTGTCGCCTCTGCTCAAAATCCTCCCAGGGCTTCCCATCTCATCAACAGTAGAAGTCAGATCCTTAAAATGGCCTACGGAGTCCTGTAGGGTCTGAGACCTGCCCTCCCCCTCCCTTCCCTACCTCATCTGCACCTCTCTCCCCCTCCCCCCAGCCCCATCGCACAGGCTCCTCGGGAGACCTCACACGTGCTGGGCACTCTGCCTCTGGCTGTCTGGTCTGGCTCTGCCCTCTGTCTGGCGTGCTCTTCTCTAGACACGTGTGTGGCTCCCCCACCCCCTGCCCACCTCCTGCAGGTCTTTATCGGTGAGACCTTCCCTGGCTGCACTGCTCTTCCCACCATGCTGGACTCCAGGACAGAAAGTCAGGATCTCAGCAAACAGGAGCTGGGCTATCCTTGCAGACCAGGCAGAGAATGTCTCTGCCCTTCCTTTTCCTAGGGCCTGACTGGATGTTGCAGTAGAAGTCTTGAAAGCAGATGATGTTCCCAGATGTGAATGGGTCTGTCTCTGTGCAGGGCACCCCCAAGGAGGAGACCTGCTTTCCCTTTGCTTAGACAGCAAGCTCTCACACTCCTCTGGTTGCTGGACTGCCTGTGGCATCCTGAAGCTGGGGGCTGGGGTGAGGATAACCTCGTTACATTCCCAGCCGGCCTCGGGGCATTTTCTTCCAGGTGTTCAGCTGTGTGTGCTGCTTCAGTTGTATTCCAAGGCCTGCAGCACAGAGCACGCACTGGCTCAGAAAAGGGCAGTGGCGGCCTCCTCTTTGGGCCTTTCTACCATTCTGTATGTCATCCAAGATCGTGCCTTGGTCTCTCTCTCCATTCATCTATGTGGAAATCGTGTCTGTCATTTTGAATTTGAATCTGTACTGGACATATGGACACTTCAGGTCCCTGCTGGGGGGAATGTGGATGACGTCATGAAGCAGCGATGTTGGCCAAGCTGCTCATAGTGCAGTCCTTGGCCGCCACCCTGTAGCATCACAGACTCTCTGAGCCATATGGGCACAGTGACCTCTTATCATACTCCATCGTTCTGAATCTCTTCTGCAACATGTCCGGTAAGTAGTGAGCCAGGCTACCTCACCACTTTTCCAGACGGCTCTATTTCAGACAGGTCTAGTCATCAGAGACCCCTTTAGTAGACCTTCACTCTAATTAAGCCTCTTGACTTTCTTCTTGAGGGCACTTCCATTGGGATATTTTCAACACTTAGCCATTGTACAGTTTGGTGGCATTAAGTAATTCACATTGTGATGCAGCCATGATCACCTTCTAACTCTAGAACATTTTCTCTTTCTCTCTCTCTCTTTCTTTTCTTCCTTTCTTTCCTTCCCTCCCTCCCTCCCTCTCTTCCTTCCTTCCTTTCTTCATCTCATTCTTTTTTCTTTTTTTCCCTTAAGAATTGAATATAAGAAGGCAGAAGAGCCCTCATACTATCAGAGGAAAATGGTAATTAACTGAGTTAATAATTAAACTTACTGAAATTACTAATAACCATTTAAAGTATAATGTCCAATCTAAGTGGGGATTTAATGAAGTGAAAACAGTTGGGAAAGGAAGAGCACTGCAATTAAACTGTGCCTATTATATCTTCAACAAATGCTAGGCACTTTCTATCCATTACCACGGTTGGTATTGATGAGAGCCTTACAAAGTAAATGTATAAATTACACACACACACACACACACACACACACACACACAGAGTTTATGAATGACTCGGCTTAAGAAATAGAAATATATTGGCTCCCATAGTAGAAAAGGTCCAATACTGGAACTGTTTTGAGGAGGGGACTTGATTTGGTGCTACAGTGACGCCATCAGAATCCGTTTCCGAGTGGGAAGCATGGTGTTGCCTCAGTCCTGACACACAGACCTCTGAGTGGTGCTGCCTGGGGTGGTGCGGCCAGACCTGCTCTTGTTATTCACACCTTTCTTATTCTCAAGCTTGCTCAGTGGACCCTGGACCCAGAGACTCATAATCACAGCACCCGTTGAAGAGAGTCTGTTTCCAGGAGAGTGCCAGCAAAAGTCCCAGCATGGAGTTGTATCAATTCTATGCGATTGTGAAGACACTTATAGATCTCAGTTCCTTGGCGTCAGATCATACCGACTTTAAAATTTACTGTTTGTGTGACCTTAGGAATGTCCTTGGCTTCCCTGAAATTCAGTGATGGACAGTACATTCTTGCAAAAATTTGGTGTAGTAATTTGCTATCAGGAAATGGAGGTTAAAGAATCTGATTGGCTTACTGTGATTTTGGAAAACCTAGGAGCCAACACTTTGATTCAGGAACTGTGATGCACTTATCTCGGGAGCCTTAACTCCTCTGCTCGACTCACATGGATCCCCAGTCCCCAACATCTTTAACTTACTTTGAGGATTTACTTTTAGCAGTAGCCGGACTACGATCTCATCGAAAGGGAAAGGTTATTGTCACCGAGCTTTTGTCTGACAGACTTCCCTCTAATAATCTTTTCATCAAGTAGAGAAAGTTTTTATGGAGCTTTTATTAATCACTTTCAAACTTTTTCCTTTCATCAAAATTCCCCAACTTTTTATAATTAGTGGTCTCATGAATAAGTTCTAATATTCATTTCTACTGTGCTTAAGTTTTATTGTAAAGGTCACTGCTTTTTTCCCCATAGATTTTTAACTTCCTTAAGAGTACATAAATAGCAACTATGTATCAAAAACCAGACTTATATTTAGCAGATGCAAAATTATATACATGAAAGGATGTTTGCTGTGGCGGGCTCCTCCCGCCTCCCTAATCTCACCTCCTGCCTTGCCCTAACCTGATCAGGGCTGTCTCTGATGTCCCCAGTCTGGGCGAGTATCACAATGGGTGGTAGTATGCCTTTTAATAGAACTATCACTAAAAGGTATTTAGCACACAAGCCCTTAGAATTTGCTTCTGGAAAATTAGAGGCAATTTAGAATTTGTCATCATGGATTACTTTGAGCTGAGTGCGGGTTATGTGAGCACATACTTATTAAAAAAGGTTGAAATATCCTAAATGCACTGCAAAACTGAAAACTTTCAGAAAATTTCTGTAGTCCAGAGGTTAAGACCCAGTTTCTGCTTTGAAGGCGTCCTAGTGTGCAAACCATCTGGGAATCCAGTCCTCTGAACCTGGGAGATTACCTTTTATGGTCAGAGCTTTAATGTCCTTAGGATGTAATAATATATAAAAGGAGGAGCTCTTCAGACATCATTTCTCCTTTTTGACCGAGTTCTGCATTGATTCCCATGTCACAGGCCTTTGAAATCACACACAGCCCACTGTGGGAAACATGGGTGGCAGCTTCCAAGAAGCACCAGGTGCTTGATGTGAGAGCTTGATGAAGGTGTAGAGGAGTCAAGAGCTGTCCTCAAATATATGATTGGTTGACAGGTGATGTGGGTTCCCCAGGACTGAAAGGAGAGTAGAATCTTCAAATGGCAGTTTTTACAGGAGTGCATATTTGGACCCAATTTAATAAGAAAATTCCTGAGAAGTGTAGCTGTTCAACAAAGGAACAGGTGTTCAAGTGAGGGCTGTGTGATCTTATTCAAGTTAGAGAGTAGGGCCAAGAAGTTTCACCTCATGCCCCAATTCCAAAAGTTTGCAGGCTCTCAGAATGCCCTAAAAAGAAAGCTGCAAACCTAAATTTCATGGTCCTGTTGAACACACTGAGATTCTGAATTGTTCTGAAATGTATTCATCCTTCGCTGGTTCCAAAACCACCTCCATGCATTTTCTATTAAGAGCAAAATGCAAACACTCTAATAGGAAAGAAGGAAACATAAGTGAGCAAAGCGGGCTGGCTGGACGCTGTGAGACAGAGGCGTGCTCTGTGTGGACGAGTGTACCCCTCCAGCTTCACTCTGTCAGTATTGAGAAGTAATGGTGCCAGATCTGCTGAAGTTTAAAAAAGCAAGAAGGTGATTTTTTTTCAGATGTGCAATCTCTTGATGTCTTCAATGTTAGCCACTAAAAGCATTTAGGAATGCAGGGAAAGCTGGAGGGTGAGGGGCTTCAAATAAAACTTGTCTGTCAATCAAATCGGGCCCTTAGACCACCTTCCTGTGACATCTGGAGTAAGCAAGACGACAATGAAATTAGCAAATGGATAACTACCCTGGTCACAGATGAGAGGACAGATGAGAATTCATGATTTCTGAGTCATGTATCACTGAGTTTGTCATCAGCTGTGCCATGCAGAGTCTTGATTGTGGGGCTTGGGTTTACCACACAGATTTGCTCTCCTTCCCGAAGTACAGATATCTGGGGAGGACACGTGGCAGGGTGACAATGTTCTCCTACACACTATGCTCAGGGCTCTTCTGAATAACATCAGCAGTAATGCACCGTGTTGGAGGTGCCATGAGATAGTGGAGTTGGGGGGACCTCAGATAACATCCCGGGGTCCCTACTCACCAGCAGGGACCTTGGGAAAACCACCTAATATATCTGAGTCCTACATTCGGGGTCTGAGAATTGGGAAGCGGTACCTGTTTCCTAGGGTCCTTGTGGGTTTGAGGGGAAGGATGTATAAGAAGGATCCAGCAGAGGGCTGGGCACCAGGCTGGACCTCCAGGAGCTTATTTCCCTAGACTTTTCTCCAGGATCTCTCCCTCACTCATTTAAAATGACTTTCATTGGGGCGGTGCCTGTAGCTCAAAGGAGTAGGGCGCCGGCCCCATATACCGGAAGTGGCAGGTTTAAACCCAGCCCCAGCCAAAACCTGCCAAAAAAAAAAAAATAATAATAATAAAAATAAAATAAATAAAATAAAATAAAATAAAATAAAATGACTTTCATTGAAGAGTATGAATAATAGTCTAAGTCTATTCAGGACCAAATATATATAAACAAGTAAATGAATACAAATTCAAATAACAATAAACAAAAGCAACATAACACACATCCCTCAACCCACAATATAAGACGCGCAAGGGTCTTTAATTTCCATGAGAAGGGACAACAATTTGGGCGGGAGCTTTTGCTTGTGATATGAGTCTTGCATTCCCCAGGATCTAAGGTCCCAGAGGACCTTATCTTTGTTCATTCTTTATGTGGTTTTTGTTTCTAGTCCTTATCTTAAACATTGTTATTGTTATTAAATTTTAAGCCTTTTAAATTCTGCGAAGGCAAAAAGTGGAAACCTAATAAACACATGTATATGCAAAAATCAAAGATAAAAAAATATGTAATCTGAAAAATAAGAACTATCTAAGATTCTAAGATTCTTTTCTCACTGCACTGTCTACCTTTTCAATAAGGTCCTAAAATTCCAGAATGCATTAAGCAAATGAGGTTCAGGGGGTATAGTGACACAGCACAATCTGAGCTACTCCTGCTTGGAGAAACATGGGCCACACCCACCCACAACAATCACGGCTGGGTTCCATGATCCAAGGCATAACCTAAAACAGGTGTAGTTAAAAACGCATCATTTGCTCAGCACAAAAGAACTTTACCAACTGATATCTATGCTGCAATTTATGGAAAATTTAATGGCAATTGTTTGGAAGCTGGGAAGAGGTGGAGTTAGAATCAGGAAAGAGAAAATTAAATTACTTTTCTTTTATAAGATTAGAACAGCCTTCATGGACAATGTAGATGTGTATACACTCTTTAAAATGGAGTAAGAGAAAATAAAATTTGGTCAAGAGATTTTAAGAAGGTAGAACTTGCAAGGAAAATATTGACACAGTCATCACTCAGCTCACCTCATTGGCCCATGTAGCTGAGAAAGAGTTTGAGCCTCCGGCTGCTTGAGGAACTCTGGCTGGTAGGATTCCGGAGTCAGCAGTAAATTCTAGCAGAACAAGAATCCCTGAAAATGATCTTAATGCAAGGTCTTCTGCTCCCAGTATGACATCTTCTGGGCTTCCTGAACAGGGGACCCCCAACCGGGATTCAGACGTCTACCTACTGAGAAGGCCTGGTGAATTGCTCCCCCGAAAGTCTGATGGGCCCCGTTAACTTTAGAGACGCCTAGTCACCATTTCAAGGTAAAAGTGTTATTAAACAGACCCTTCCTTCTTTCCTCCTTATGATGTTTTCATGCAAATGTCACGTCACATTTGTAATTTGTTCTTCCTTAATGCCCCCTCATTATGTGAAGTTCATTCACATGTTTTCCTCTTAGTTGTATTTATTTATTTCATTCCTTCTTTATCACAATGGTATTTCTTTTACTTCAAATATTATTTACCATTTTGACATTAGTCTTTAAAAGTATACGTAGGAGAACTTATGTCCATGGGGAACAATTATTCACATTCAAATGTCTTCTCACAATCTTGACTTCTTTATAAGAGAGTAAAGGGAGAAAGAACACATTCAAATTCCACATTGTCTCTCTTCTTACCCCGCAACAAAGCAGAGGTCCATTTCCTGTGTCTGTGGACCTGCTCTCCTTTTGGTTTTTCTCAGGCTCGGTAAATCACAACCACCACACATCAAATCAGGAGAGGCAGAATCCCCCGAGCTTGACACTTCTTCCTTATTCTCCATGTGTTCAGCGTGTTCCCAAGTGCTGTGATACATGCCCCCCAGCACCTCCCAAGGATCCGTCCTGCTTCTTGTCACTGCTCCGACTTCCTGACTCTATTTCAGTGGCCTCCTGTTTCTGATCTCACCTGTTCTATCCACTCAATAAATATTTATGACATTTGGGTGGTGCCTGTGGTTCAAAGGAGTAGGGCACCAGCCCCATATACCAGAGGTGGTGGTATATCAAACCAGGACCTGGCCAAAACTGCAAAAAAAAAATAGATATATATATATACACAGACATACACATATTTATTTATGACATTTTACTATGAACTGTGTTGAGTGGACATCGTGTTGTGCAAGGCCAACACGGTTAGGACTCTCATGAAGATCCTAGTTTTGTAGGGAAGGAACATATGAATTAAATGATCACATAAATACAGGGTCCACGATGTACTCAGTACTATTTGAAACCAATTTATAATCACTTGCACTTTCATAAGAAAGATGAATCACACCTAGAACCCAGGATGAAGGAGAGAAGTGGAGGGAGATGGTAGTGGAGGGGGTGGTTTGGTAGAGGGAGGGTAAGCAGTGGGACCACACCTACGGAGCATATTGCAAGGGTACAAGTCGAATCTATCAAGGATAGAACACAAATGTCTTCACACAGTGATTAAGTACATGAGGTGAAAGCTATGATAATTAGTTAGATGTAACCACTCCAATTTGTACAAAAAAATCAACACACGGAATCCCACACAGGTATAAATGTATTCATGATCTATGTATATATAACTTAATAAAAGGAATGAAAAAGAAATTAAAGTTTAGAAAAGTAAACAATTCTAAGTCCAAGGCTCTGACTACTATCCTAAGATTTATACACTGCAAAGTCCAATTAAAAAACTGTCATGCTAATGTCATTTAAAAAAAATACAGGGTCCAGCAGAAGTCACCCCCTTTTGTGCATGAGTGTGATATCATTAAGTTACAGAATTACATGCCGTGATTTTGTAATAAAAGATTGGTATAGATTATCAGCTCATAAAAGGGCGTCATCTGTACTGTTATTTATACATGTAATTCTGTAACATAACTATATTGCACTCAGGCACGAAAGGGCGTTACTTCTGTAACTTCCGGACCCTGTATATAAGTGCGGGATCACACTGCCATAATGATTTTCCAGAAGTCAAATCTCCTCCCAGCCTTGGCATCCTTCAGCATCTTCTTAGTGAAGCATACCAGGCAGGTCCTTCACACTCTGGCCCCAAGGTGTTCTTCCTCTTCTCTCCCTTGACACGACCATCTCCCCCCCTCCCCAGCACCTGAACCGTCTGGCAGCCAGGCCACATCAAGCCATGGCTGCCTCCTTTGTGCTCTGCCTTCTCCTTGGATGTTTTCCTGCCTGACTCCTCTTATTCAGAATTCCTCTCTGCTCGGCTGTAACTGATTCATTTTCCCAGACTCAACTCTAGCAGCGACTCTACCTTTTGAAAACATTCTCGGCCCCCCTAAATGTCCCCCTACAGGAGACACCAATCCACCTTCATGTCCCTCTGTACCTTATTTAGACTTGAACTCCCCTCTGCAACACTAAGTTGCACTTGTGCATCAAATGGACATCTTATCCACTAGGTTAGAAAGGTCCTGTGGTTACAGATCCTGTTTTATTCATCATCTCTGTATCCTCGGCCAAATCTTATGGTTGGCAAATGATAAATAGTTACTTGCAAAATGAATGTGAAAATGAGCAAATACAGATTTACTGAGATTTATTGAAGTCTTGTTCTGTGCACTCTTCTAAATATTTTACCCATTTTTTAAAATCTTGTTAACGGGCCAAAAGGAAATTTCCATTCACAAATGGGCTAATCAAGTTAAAAAGAATTTGGATAGTTTTCCCAAGGTTATGCAAGTTGTAAAGGATGAAGGTTGGCTATGAGTAGGAACAAGTGACTGAGAGAATTAATTAACGGACGAATGAATTCAGAAAATTCAAAATAACTTCATGTGATGTAGTTCTTTTTAGTTATCATGGAGGAATTGATTTGTGGGTTGGGACTACTCTGAATCTAACTACCTAGAACCTTTGGTAAGGCACCTGGTCTTAACTTCTTTTTTTATTTTTTATTTTTATTAAATCATAGCTGTGTACATTAATGCAATCATTGGGTACACTGTGCTGGTTTTATATACCATTAAAATATTTTCATCAAACTGGTTAACATAGCCTTCATGGCATTTTCTTACTTATTGTGTTAAGACATTTATATTCTACGTTTAGTAAGTTTCACCTGTACCCTTCTAAGATGCACCGTAGGTGTGATCCCACCAATCACCCTTCCTCCACCCGTCCTTCCCCCTTCCCTGCCCTCCCTTGCCCCTTTCCCCATATTCTTGTGCTATAATTGGGTTATAGCTTTCAGGAAGTGATCCTGTAGCAGGGCTGTAGGAGGCTTAAGTGAGGTAATGCATATGAAGTGCTTAACACAGCATCCGGCATATGGTGAGTACTTAATAAATAATATCAGCTGCTTTTATCTTTACTCACACTAGGAATTCTGTCTTTCCTTTCCCAAATTTTCAACACATTATTACACAAGATTTTAAATAGAAAAGTACAGAAAATAATAACACAAATCTCAATGTACTTAATACCTAGATTTAATAGTAATTATTGAGCTGCAAATTCCTTTTACAGAGCAAGTCATAACATTATAACAGTTTCCTGTTACCATTGAAACCTTTTCCTATGCCTCCCTTCCCAAAGAGAATGACTACACAGACATTTTTGCTTATTCTTCCTATTCATTATTTTTACACTTTTATTACATATATGTTCATTAGAAAACAGAATATGCAGTAGTTTGGTATACTATTATATCTTCATTAAAAGTATTATATTCTATATACTTTTTTGCAAGTTCCTTTTTCACTTAATGTTATTTTACTGGAACTTACTCAGGCACATTTATAACTAGTTCATTCATTTTAGTATTCCATTGTATGAATATACCACTTATTTATCATCTTTCTTATGAATATACATTTCTTTGACTTTTTTTGGCTATTAAAAACAATGCTCATTTGATATTTTAATACATGTCTTACTGGGTAATATATAAGAGTTCCTTATTATCCCTTCTCTGCTAAGGTTCTGTGAGAATTAAAGTAAACAATTAATTCTTTCCTACACCTCTGGAATGGAATTAGCTATTGAGAAGGTGGTTGCTCAATTTATTTTCTGTTAGGACTCAGTTTTAACATAGAAGTCCAATTGAGAAAGGCAAGTCACAGGAGGAGAAACATTAGGGTGTTTATTAGTAAACCACACAAAATTGCCAATATTTAACCACTTTTCATCTACAAAAATGGCAATTTCATACAGCACAATTTACATGTCTTCATCTTTGAAACATTTTGCTCCTTTGATGTTTGTAAATTGGCATTTCTTTATTATTTTAATTTGCATTTACTGGATTACAAGAAAGTTTCTATTTCTTTAAATATTGATTGACAATTTGGCTCTCTTTCCTATTTATGATTTTTTACCCACTTTTCTAAGGCACATATGTATGTGTTAGTAAATACCTTTTCTTTGCCTTTGGGTGGTTTTTAAAAAATATGTGTATATTATGAATTTATATAACTGATTAAATTTTACTATTGTCAAAATTGTTAATCTTTTCCCTTATAGGTTTTTCTTCTTGTTTTTTATTTAAGAAAACTCTTCCTATATTGCGATATTCTAAGTTTCTTCTAAAGTTTTAAACTTCTAAAGTTTTAAAGTTGATTCTATGTAGATTCTTAAGCTACTGAGTCTTGAATTTTATATGTGAGTGAGGTAGAGTTCTAACTTTTTAAAAAAATAGACATCTAATAATTATCTTCATATTATTTATTGAATAGCTATCTCTCTTGCTGACTTACATTGCTACAGGTGGAATAAATTCAGTTCATATATATATGCACACAGGTCTCAATTCTTTTATTTTCTACTTTTTTTTCTAATAAATCATAGCTGTGTACATTGATGCAATTATGGGGCTAATGTTCTGGTTTTATATATAATTTGAAATATTTCCATCAAACTGGTTAACATAGCCTTCACCGCATTTTTCAATTCTTTATTCTGATTTCATTGTCTATATAAATATCCAAGGATTATATTTAGCTGAAGTGCACCAATACATACTAAGTCCCGAAGTGCTGTAAAATTTCTATACAAGTTGGTAAATAGTCACTATTCTGACACCTCTGTGTGTCTACCTGTGTCTCCCCCTCTACAACTAACCCCCAACCCCTTCCTTAAAAGCATTCAGGATTTCCAAATTAAAGGATTAATATCTGGCATCCACAGGGGTGTAAGATGCCAGCGCTGAAGGCTTTTTGCCTGACTAGTGCCCTTGTAGTACATGTCAAATATTTAGACTATCATCCTGGCCAATATGCTTTGTTTTAATTGATATAGTTTTATAATTTATTTGCATATTGGAAAATTTCTCCACACTTCATTGTTCTTTAAAGTTCATAAATCTTCTATTGCTCTTTGTTTTTCTCTGAATTTTTAAAGTTCAGTTTGTCAAGTAAATTTCACCCAAAAGTCGATTGGAATTAAAGTACCAGTTTATTATTTGAAAGATGATTGAAGACTGAAACTATCAATTTCTAGTTTGGTAGTCTGTTTAAATCTGTGTTTTCTCTCCCTTCCCCTCTTTCTCTCCTCTCCCTCCTCCTCCGCCCCCTCCTTCCTTCCTCTTGTAACTAATTTTTATTTTATTATTAAATCAAAACTGTGTACATTTATAGGGTACAATGCGTAGATTTGACATACAAAATGGAACGCTTACACCAAAGCATAACCATCATACATAACCATAACCATCACCTGATTAACATAACCATCACCTCATTTGCTTATTTGTTGTGGTAAGACATTTATACTCTACTCTTAATAGTTTTGAAATGTACCATTGCATTTTGCACAATAGGTGAGGTCCCACTGCTTGCAATTCACTTATTTATTTCAAACAAAACCAAAAATGAGATATGTACTGTTAAGCTTTTGCCAAAAATCAGAGTGATATTTCTTGAGTGCACTTAAAAGTCATTCTTTAACATCTTTACCATGTTCCTCCAGCCTTTGCATTTTCTATAGCCCGTTAGAGCCTAGTGATGGATCAGATTTGGGTTTGATGTGTTTCCAGTTGCATGACTACATCAAAGACAGTATTATACACTTCACTAAGAAGCACATAACGATAGTTACATTTCTGTGTAGTTCAAGCAGACTTTGATGATTGTTTTTTGAAAGTATTAATTCAATAGAGACTAAAAAAAGGGTAATATTCTAATTATATCATTCCTTCATTTACTAGCTGAAGTTTATCTCCATGGAGAACTTTGCTTTATCAACTATTTAATAACTCTGAGTTACAATTTGTATCGTAGAGACAAGATAAATTTTTGATTCCTCCACCTTTATCAGAGATAATCTTTAGCACCATTTTTAACTCATTGATTTAAACATATTTTGTGTGTCTTAATATTCTAATTTATTGCTGTTGCTGTTTAAACAGTTCCATTTTTGAGCAATCATGACAGTCCCATTGAAGGCTGGATTCGTGCCTATGTGACCCGTGCTGTCTCATAGGGCCCAACACTTGGAAGGACACTGTATGAGTTTCCTGTGGCCATTGTGATAAATTACTACAAACTGCTAGTGTTGCTTACAGCAAAAGAAATTCATTTTCTCACAGATCTGGAGGCCAGAAGTCCCCAAACCAGGTGTTGGCAGGGTTGTACTCTGTCTGAAAGCTCTAACCCAGACTTCTTTGCTTTTTCAAGCTTCTGGTGGCTCCGTGTGTGCCTTGCCATGAGACTACATAACTCAGCACCTATCTCTGCCTTCACATGGAGAAGTCCTGTGTGGCTGTATTTGTGTGTCTCTTATAAGGACACCCATGATTGGATTTAGGGCTCACTTGGATAACAAGAATGATCTCACCTTAAGATTCTTAACTTAATAAGGCCGCATAGATGTGCCATTCTGAGGGTCCCCATTCAACCCCCCACAGGCTGTACTTGGCTTAATACTCTCCTGTTACTGTTGTTGCTTTATCTTTGAACTTGTGTTTTCTAATTACAGCACATGGAACGATGGAGCATGGTCCCGAGCAGAGGGTACATCGTGTCTACTGTCCTTTGCTGCCCAGTATTCACAACTCCATGAACACAGAGTTCTGTTAGACCCATGACCTATGGAAGTTCAGTGAAACTCAAAGCAAATACAAGGTAAGCGTGCAGAGTCCACGTCTAAGTAGGGTCCTGGCAGTGGTGAGAAGCCACCCTTTCCCTTCAAACAGGAACTTGCTTTAATACTCAAGGAAGGCAGTAGCATTCTAAGAAACACGAGTGCCTAAGCAGCCCTGTATCTTCTCTTAACTAAAATCAAAAGGTTTACACAGAGGACAAAATGATGATTTGGAAAGAAAGGGAAGAAGACAACTCTTCGTTTCTTTTCCTTTCAGTTATTCTGCACTCTTCAGTAAGCTGAAGATGGAGAGTGTTGATAGAGAGTGCTCATTATCAAGAAGTAAAATAAAAATAGAAGAGTTAATTTAGTGCGGTGTTTATACTGTCTTGGTAAGAATGAAATACATATGCATGTATCAGGAATGAAGTATAAATTGTGTATTTTTGGTAATTCTATGTGAGAGTTAAATAATTTTTTATTTGCATTTAAAAATGGAATTATACAATATAAAGATGAATGCCAAAAACTATGTTAATAACTTAAAATTTTAATTTTTCATTATTTGTAATGACATTAAAGAGCAAATAGGACATCATGACAGTTCAAGAGACAGGCTGTAGAAGAAAGAAAAATGCTAATTATGTTTGATGGCATTTTCCCTCTGTATTATGTTTGAACAAGAGGCCCCACAATTTTATTTTACCCTGGACCCTCTTTAGACAGTCCAGATGGCTCCTAGTCCTTCGAATAGAACCTTAGTAGTCACTAGTAGCTTCCAGGAGATCTGTTATGACAAGGATGACCTAGGTTCATTTCTGCCCCAGACTTGAAAGCTTGTATTTTTCCAAGGATCCTTCTAGTTGAAATTGGTATTTTGAGACCACAATCTGGGAGCTAGAGGTGTTGATTCACCTGTATAATACATTTGTGTCATAAACAGAATGTGTCTGTTGGTATATGGTATCATATACAGTATGATGGTATATGTATTGGGAAGTGGGTAACTTAGGAGGTACTTAGGACATGGGGGTGAAGCCCTCATGAATGAGATTAGTGTTCCTAGAATCAGAAACAGAAGAGGATGCCAGGAGACCAGGAGGGGTGTCCTCACCAGACGGCAGGTCTTCTGGTGCCTGCGTCTCACATTCCTTAGTCTCCAGAGCTGAGAGAAATCAACTTCCGTTGTCTAAGCCATTCCATCTCTGATATTTGGTTATAGCAGCCCAAACCAAGACAATGTGGTTATCGGTTCTAGATCCTTTTAGCAGAGAGTTCTGGGAAATAAGATTCTTTTCATTAAGAGAATATGCACCAAACTTTAGCCTCCTGCTTGAGAAATTTTCGCAATCTCTTGGACAGGAAAACAGAGCATGACCAACATCCAGAAACCCCTTTATCTACTTCCAGTCACATGCCCCCACCAAAGTTATTAAACTGACTTTTAAGACCAGAGATTGAATTTTCCTACTTTTGGACTTTGTGTAAATGGAATTAGACATTGCACCATTTTTGTGCATAAGCTACCTTTGCTCAACACTATGTATATAATGAAAAACTACTAGCATGTTTTTACTAATAATTGAAATTTATTTATTTTGCAGTTTTGGGCCAGGGCTGGGTTTGAACCCACCACCTCCGGTATATGGGGTCAGCGCCCCACTCCTTTGAGCCACAGGTGCTGCCCAATAATTGAAATTTATTAATTCTTATTTCTCCCTGGTATTTTATTCTATAATATCGAAATGTCTACCTTTTCTGCTACTGAGGGACATTAATATTGTTTCCAGTTTGGGGATATTATAGGCAGCGCTGCCAACAACATTTTTACGCACGTCTTTTTTTTCCTTAGGTGTGTCTTTTTTGTGGATTTATGTACACATTTCCGCTGGGCGTGTTCTTAGGTGTGCACATTCTGGGTCTGTTCATCTTTGATAGATATGGCCACACTGCCTTCTAAAGTGACTGGAACACTTATGCTCCTACCAGCGGGTATGAGAGGGCCAGAAACCAACTGTTTTAGTATTGCTTTACAGAGTTTAGCAGGTAAGCTATTTGTGGGGTTTTTGAGGATTGTTTTTAAGCTTTTAGAATGAATTCTGGGGTTACTTTACTCCTAATTTCAAGAAGTGGCACATCTGGTATCACTACTTAACATCGGGCTTGGTCAAGCAGGTGTTTTCACTCTACCTGGCCAGATTTCAAACATCTCCCAGATCTGTTCTCTGAGAACTGTTCAACTTACTACTTCCTGGCAGTTTTTATTATTATTGTTGTTATTGTTACCCAACCTTGTGGTGTCTCATCCAATACATGTACATCTTCATATTCAACAAAGACTCGAGAGGACCCCTATAAATGTATCTGGAAATAATTTTATGGATAACTCTTCTTTAATATTCTGGCCAATATATCCCACTGGTCCAGCACCCACAACCCCTGCTGTTCCCACAGCTCAGCAAGAGCATCATAATTGTGTGAGTTCCTCCTCCCGTATCACCACTTGGGAAGTGCCTCTGCAGAAAGCCAGGGACAGTTCAGGGCTTATCCTCGGTGGTTTCCCTTTGATCACAAGTCTGAGGCTTCCTATTGTCTAGGGTCTGCATTTAATTGCTTCAAGTATTTTGTTCAATTTCCCAGTCGTTCATAGAGAGAGGCAGCTCTGATATCAGTCACTCTGTCAAGGATAGAAGGCGAGGCACTGACTGGTATAATTGAAAGTTAACTAAGAATAACTTTTTCCTTGAATTAGGGGTGGGAGAGTCTTCTATTATTTTTTCAAAGGATAATTGGATGCAAAATATATTCCAAATATAATTCAAAAATTTATCATAAGTTAACTTATACATCAAACTCCTGAATAATGATATTTGCCTCTAAATTGTAAAGAATGCATGAATTAAGTTTTTTCGCCTGTGAAGGACAGTCAACACTTTCTTTTTCTTTTTACAGAAGGCCAATTGTTAGCAATAGAATGGGTATTGATTGAACTCACTAAGTATTTCCCTGAGAAAACTATCAAGAACTGACAAAACTGGAACCATGTTAAAAATATACATGCACAGCTCAGAGAACAGATGGAACAAATAATAGGAATTTAGAAATAATTTTTAAAATCTTTGGTGAATGCTTTCCTCATGCTTCAGAATTGCCAATCATACTCTTTAAATCACAGTAATATTGAACTTAAAATAAAATCTGGTTTGCATATCTTTACTATCTCATATGACACACTGTAGTTAACATGACATTTATAAAAACAAACATCTATTATATAAATTGAATTAGTCATCCTCTTAGCATTTACCTAATTCCCGAAACTCGGAAGGAGAGGCTAACAAGAGAGTGGAAATAAAGATGGAAAGAGGAAGCCAGGGAGTTTCTGGATCCCTGTAGTACTATCACTGCACCATTGTCCTCACACTCAGAGCTTTGCCGCTGTGTCAACAAGAATGCCAGTGTGAGCCTCTGTCCACCATGTCTTCTTGATTATCCAGTTGACTTTCGGGGTGTTGAATGTTTCGCCATCTTTTAAACATTTTCCCTAGCAGCGCTATCAAGGGCTTTCCATCATACAGAGGTTGAGGATTGAAGATCTCTATTAAATTGATGAAAGGTCGGTCAGTGTTGGAGCTAGGTGATCAGTACAGAGGGGTACTTTCCTGTCCTCCTCCACTTGAGCCTTCAGCCATCAGCCTTCCTTTCTCCTCTTTCCCCTCTGGCAGCAGGCTCAAGGGTTTTTGTTTCTCCCCTGAAGCCTTTTATCAACTTGGCTTAGCTTTTCACCTACGCAGCTCAGCCATCTTTTATTTCTGTTATTCTCTGATGACAATTCCTATCTTTCATCTCCTCTTTCACTTCCCCTGGCATTCTGGTCCTAGAATTCGCTGTCACCTTGCATCTCCCCTGGCTTTTAGTGTGGACTGGTGGCTTGTAGCCATTTCACAAAGACATTTGCCAGAACTCGCAGAGCCCCCCCCCCCCATTTTCCCTGGGTCCCACCTCCGTGTGCCATGTGGTTTCTTTACGCCTGATGTCAATCTTCTGAGAGCTGCTGAGGAACATTCTCCCTCACAGCCATGCTGTCTAGTTAGCTGGATCCTGACCACTCTTGGGAAGCCCATTTATTTATTCTTCATATTTGATTGGCAACTGCGTTCAGCTACTGACTCTAATACTGGTTTCTCTTTTCTTGAAAACATCTCTCTTCCTTTAAAATGACCCAGCAACTCCGCCTCTGTGTATCTACACCCAAAGGAGATGAAATCACCACCTCGTAGAGAGAACCAATGCTGGTGACACGGAAACCACTGAAGTGTCTATCAACAGATGAATGTGAGCGATAGATATGTGTGTGTCCGTGTGTGTGTATGTGCGTGTGTGTACAATGGACTATTATTCAGCTTTACAGGAGATCTTGACATTTGGGACAACGTGGATGAAAGCAGAGGACACTGTGTTAAGTAAAACAAGTCAGATGCAAGAAAAAAAATACTGCACGATTTCCTGTATATGCAACATCTTAAAAACATGTATTAAATACACAGAAACAGATAGTAAATTGTTGGTGACCAGGGGCACAGTGGTGGTGGTGGGAAGTTTTAGGTGATAGGGTAAAAAGTTGCAGTTATATAGGTTCAATAAGTGTAGAGAGCTAATGTATGACACGAGGGCTGTAGTTAATAACATTGTATACTGGGAATTTGCCAAGCAATTTTAGGTACTCTTACCATGAAGGAGAGGAAGGAGGAGGAAGAGAACGAAGGAGAACTATATGAGCTGATATACAATTTATTATCAGCTGGTATATTAATTTTCTTCACTCTAGTAATCATTTAACTATGTCTATCAAGATTAGTGTACCACAACATCATGTGTACACCTTAAAGATATATAATAAAAAGACATTTTAAAAAATCTAGCTGAATGAATGAAACTTTTCTCAATTTCCCTTTTTCCTTGTAAAACTTTCTCTGTGTTCTTTTTCATTTTTTTTTCTTCCTAAACATCTGAGGATTCTGGCGCCTCTCATTTCTAAGGATAAACCCTCTGTGCAGGGCTCAAGTCTTTGGGCTCTTGAAACCCCCACCTTTAATCCAGCCACCCTCTCGTCGTCTCGTGCCATTACTCACCTCTGTCTTTGCTGCTCCGAGCACAGTCTGCTCCCTGCATCTGCTTCCTCGCTGCCTACGCACTCTTCTACCCTTTGGTCACCTACGGAGATTCTGGCTGCCGAATCTCATAACCTATGATTTTGTTCCTTGTTCTCCTCACATTGCTGCTAATAGCTTCCTCTCGGGAACTTTTTTCCTTCTACTTTTAAATGCTTGAGTCCTCCATGACCTTATGAAGGAATCAGAGGTGGCCAAGGTAAATACCAGCAGAGTGGCCAGGACAAGCCCCAGATGGAAGGGGCTGATTGTATACAACATGGTAAGGGGTCCGGGGGTGGGAGGTGCAGGTTCCCATAAACTTGGGAAGACCACCCTGCCCACTAAGGTAAATGCCAAATCTGTAGGAGACAAAGGAAGGGTCTTAATTGGAGTTATGGAACCAATATGTCGAGCTGTGAAGACTTTATCACAGCAAAGGCAATGGGAATTGAGCAGGGAGTGTGGGGTTAGAGAAGATAGACCAGAGTGACAGCTCGCACATCTGCTGGTGTTTGGGGATTGGCCTGTGGACTGGCAGGGGCATTGTGCATGGATTGATCAGTCTAGTTTAAGGCCAGCGGTGTATTGACCACACCATTTTTTGATACATTCTTATAGAAGGGGTGGGATTGACCCTTCTTTGTGTTTTCTAAGTGGAATTCCTTGATATTGTCTGGTGACTTCTTAAAATAAGACTCTCGTTACCTAGTAAGTCCTTTAATGCCCCAGCCTTTCAGTTGCTTTAAGAATTAGTGTTACAAGGATTAAAAAAAACATTCCATCACTGTCTAATCTGGTTCCCTACTTCTGGGTGAGTGGGCCAAGCATGTGTTCTTTAGAAGGGATCATGACTGAGGACCATGTTAAGGATAGATTGCAGACAGTGTATGGTAGATATTACTAGCTCGGAGGGTTCCTTCTATTGGCAACTCAATTGAGGATGCTGTGTGAATTGAGAAGACTCACCGGGAAATGTTTTTATCCATTAGTGATCTGGGCAGTGGTAGGAGAGCTAGAGGAGTCAGATGAGTGATTAATTGGGCTCAGTATTTTGCTCTGCAAAAGTTCCTTGTGCACTGAGTTTCTCAAAGCTTGTAACTAGAGGTGGGGACCTGCCTCACACAAGTCCATGGATATATAAAATTTGGCCACTTAGTCACCAATAGGAACTGGCATTCACTACTTGTGAAGATACAACGGGATCCAAATGCTTCATACTTGACCTGTGAGCAGTGTTTAAAACGAATGTGTTTCTTATGTGAGTGATGTGTGTGTGTACGTGTGTGTGTTGTGTTGAGTATATCATGATTTCCTTTTCAACTTACTGTAGGTATTTTTCTGTGTTGTTATGATGATGATATGATGATGCTGTTTGATAGCAATGACCTTGACTTTCTCATTCAGGAGAAGATTTACAGTACTGACAACAGAGACATTGCTGTTTCACTGGCAAGTCCTTCTGGGCAGTAAAGCAAAGGGCATTACCCCCAAATCAAGTACACAGATGACCCTCCATTGTCAAGCTTTCAATCTTGGCATCAATTTCTTTCCTTAGTAAATACTATTGCCCTCCCCCATCACATTACTCTACTGAACAGCCGTACTAAATGATATATCTTGGAAAAAATGCCCGGGTTTCATTGCTCAGGGTTGTTCACTGGTCCTGCCGGATTATTTTATGTACTTGTATTAATTGTAATCATTGCTGGTATTGCTGTGGAGGTTCTTCTGTTTCCTTTTCTATTGCCTTGTGTTAATTTGATTACCCAAGGTGGCTTTGTTGAGAGTACTATATTCAATAAGGTATATTATTAGCAGCAGTTTTTAAAATCATTTGCAAGCAAATTGCTATGTCAATGCCCCATAATAATGTTGACTACTTTTATTCTTCTCAAAGTCCTTTTTATTTTTGCAGAAATAAGTCATGCTCTTAAGAACCTTTGCTCTAAACTAAAATATGAGCCAGTGCGCATCATAATGGGACCCCCCTCCAGGGTAATAACATTATTCCTGTACGTTTAACAGTCACAGGGAAAAGGCCCACGTCTCATCTCAGAGCTGTGCCACAGCCACAGCCTTTTTATTTTAAATCTTTCTCCCTATTGAGGGGAATTGAGGCTTGTTTTTGAACTGGCGAGGGCACTTTCAAAGGCATTTCACCTTCCTCCCGACCCCTCTAGGAGCTCCCCGTGTCAGCGGAGCTGCTCCGGCTCTCGGTTCCCTGCCTGCTTTTGCCCCTCTTGCTCTGTTAGTCTGTTAAAACACCCAAATCCCTGAAATCACACGTTTCTGCTCCAAACCTTCCACTCCCCTGCCCACATGCCAGTACCAGGAACTTCAAAGTGGACACATCTGCCTTTCTAGGACAGTCCTCGATGTCAACACAGAAAGGGCTTAGTCCTGAGGGTCAGTGGTTGGAAGGAGACAGAGGGTCTTAGCTTTCACCACTCCTATCTGGGCTGGTTCTTTAAGAGCCCTTTAGGGGAAAGAAAAAGCAACTTCCTTCCTCACCTCACAGGCCCACATTAGGCGAAAGAGATTTCTTTAGCTTTGGGAAGTAGAAACGAAGAGGAGTTTAATTTGCCTCAAGAAGGCAACCAGCGTGTGCCTCCCAGGGACTCGCTCTGTGGACACCCTGGTAATGATCAGCTCCTGCCCGAGTTAAATTCTAATGATAGCTCCTATTTATCGAGCTGTCACTGTGGGCCAGGTCTATATAAAAGTGCCTTATATCTGTAGCAGTTTGCGTCTGTAACTGAGACGTGCAAACATAATATCTCTCCTTTAAAACTGAAGTGTAATTCATATACCACACAATCCACCTTGGAATAGAATTCAGTGGTTTTTAGTGGATTCGCAAAGTTGTATGTCCATTGCCACTATTGAATTGCAGAGATTTTTCATCACCCCCAAAGAAACCCTGTGGGCATCAGCACTCCCTGCATAGTTTCTCTCCTTCCCAGACCCTAATATCGACCGATCTACTTTCCATCTGGAGATTCACCTGTGTTAGGCATTTTCTATACATGAAATCATGCAATATGGGAACGTTTGTGTCTGGCTTTTTTCACTTACCGTAACATTTTTAAGCTTCATCTAAGTTGTAGCACAAATCAATACCTCATTCTTGTTTATGGCCACGTGATACTTCATTGTCTAGATACACCAGATTTTGTTTATTTATTTATCTGTTGATAAACATTTTGGGTTGTTTCCAGTTTGGGGCTATTATGGATAATGCTGCCATGAATATTTGTGTACAAGTTTTTGATTGCGTATATATGTTTTCATTTCTCTTGCATGAAATATAATTGCTGGGCCATATGGTAACTATGTTTAACTTTTCAAGGAACTGCCAAACTGTTTTCCAAAGCAGCTGAACCATTTACATTCCTACCAGCAATGTGAGAGAATTCTAATTTCTACACATCCACATCAACGTGTTATTATCGGTCGTTTTTATTATAACCTTCCGAGTGGGTGTGAGGTGTTTCTTGTTTTGATCACATTCTATCTTTTATTGTCTATAAGTCAACTTCGTGTCCATGATAAGCACCCAGCTTGAGAAGCTTAACTCAGTGATTTTCAGTGTTTGCTGCCAGAAGTAAGGTAAAGACCCTGGAAAACTTATGCAGTCCTGGGATTGATAGGTCAGAAATTAAGGTTTTTAGCCACTGAATTGTCTGCTCAGATATAACTACTCAGCCATTTTGATATATGTGACCACGGTGTGTACCTGCTGTCTTTCTCAGACATACAAACCTTCTGTGAGATGACTCAGTGTTCACCTGGGTGTGTGAGGCCACCATGCCGCCATGTTCTGTCATTCTTATTTCTTCTTTTTCTACAGAAATATAGATGAATAACTATACTATAGCTCTGAGGCTTTTCATGCCCTCTTCAAGTCAGGAAAAATGAAATTGTCCATGTGTGCAAGAGCCATGAAATCTGGATTTAAAACAAAAAATCTTCCAGGAACAAACTTTACCATGGTGGCTCAGTTTGTAGGAGCGTGAGTCGGACTCAATGTTGGGAGGAGGTGTTGGATGTGGCAGGGCACCACTGTCCTGCACTGAGGAAAGGGACCATTCTGGGCACTGCAGCTTGTGACCAGACTTTTCTAAGACATTTATGTGCTTCTTCCCCTGTGGTGACTGTGGCTGGGTGGGCTGTGTCCCCTGCACTGGGCTAGGGTACCTCCCCCTCTCTCCAGTGCAGACCTGCCCAGGTCACATTGGCTAGCTGCTGTCTTTTCTTCCATTAGTTTTGTTACCGCAAGTTCAGCCCTTGCTCCTGGAAGCCCATCAGAAAAAGAGGGACAAGTGGTTTGAAGAGAAGGAAAGAGAAGTTTGTTACTTTGCTGGGAAAGGAGGAAAATGGCAGACAGTGGTCTCAAATCCAAACTCCTTCTTCTGCCCAGAACTTTTATAGGTTCTGATCCATAATCCCATCTTGGGCCCAGACAATCTTGTGGTCTCCGCTTGGGTTCCTCCCGTCTTAGCTGAGACAGTCTCGTGGCCTCCACCCACATTAACCAACCATCTCCTGGGGCTGAAAGAACAGGAGGCATTTCTTGTCCCTCTTGACCACTGGTCATGGCAAGGATGCAGGCTTTAGCTGCCCAGAATCTGGGGAGACAGAAAATATTTTTGCCATTTTTTTCTAGGCCATTCCTTCTGCGATGATTTTATTCCTGCAGTAGCCCAGGCTCCACTCTGCCTGTGCTTCCCCTCTCACCAAAACAAGCTCCTCTAAATGCTGCCATCTGTCCGTTCACTTACACACATCAGGATTGTATTTGTATTTCAAGAAGCTTCATCTTGAATAGTGGGTGGGGGAGAAGACTTTTCTTCACTAACAAAAAATTACACTGCAGTGAAGAGTAGCTATGGGTTGATTTTCTACAAGTGGGGCTGACATTGGGATAAGAGTGAATGCTTATGTCTACAGAACACTTAACTCTATGCCAGGCAGAAACTAGTGCTTTATACTTACTATCTCACTTAATAACTGACATAGTATCCTTTTGATGCAGGTGTTATCATTATGCCATGCAGGTGAGGGCATAGACTCAGCAACGTTGAGTGATTGCCCCAAATTCCCTCAATAGAAGCAGTGGGGTTAGACTTCTGACCCAGGAAAGTCCGATTCCAAAGTCTTCTCTGGTTGGGTGTTGCTGTCATTCGTGTTTGCCTTTGTGATCTTTGGGATGATGCTTTTGGAAATTAGTGCGTTTCTAGTAAAGGTAGTGACTGCTTCGGTAGAAGAGGTATGAAGTTTATTTAAAAGAGGTTAGATGAATGCCCCATCTTAAAATAATACCAGCTCCAAACTGTCATCTTCCCAAGGGATTAGAATGGTATTCTTTGGGGCCAAAAGGGGTTTGGATTTCAATAGTTAGGTTCCTGTGTGTGTGTGCATGTGTGTGTGCACGTGTGTTTGTGTACGAGAGAAAAGAGAGAGAGAATGATAGAGACCATTGTGCTTTAAGTCATTTCCAGCTAGCCAGCTGGATTTTGGCAGGGATCAAACTGTGAACCAGTGCCAAAGAAATGCAATACAGATGGACTCGCCTAGTGGGGAAAAGGAGGTGGAGGGAGGTGGTATGGAGGGGCCAGGGAAATGAGCTCTGTGGGAGGCTCGTATCTCCCCCGTGAACACACCTCTTGGGAGGAGTCGTAGTGAGGGTCATTGCTGAACACAAAGGCAGTTGTGAGTATGGTGGTTCACGCCTAAGCACAGAGACAGCTTGCGGTAGGCAGTCGGATTATACTTTCTAATTGTATATTATTGTATTGGCAGCCTTTCCCCATTTTTGGCTTCTTTCTTTCAGCCCACAAAAAGACTCAGTTCTCCATCCTAAAGAAAACTCTTGTCATTTCAAACCCTCAAAACAGTTTTTATCCCTCTCCCACCTTCTTATCTCGGCTCTGTGGAAGAGCCCTTGGAACTGGGCTCCACCAACATTGTTGCACTAGGACTGATTTGGGGTGAGCGTGGTGACTCACACTTAGTTTTTTTTGGTTGTCTGCACTCTGCCAGACATTGAGCTAGAAGTTGAGGGTCTCCTATAAAGTGACCCAGCAGTTCCCTTCAAAAAGACTCAAAGTCTAGTGGAGAAACAATTCCGGACCTGAGGTTGTGTCTTGACCCTGAAAAGATGGTGAATTGACACGATCCATGTAGGAGACACTTGGAGAGAGTGTAGGTGTGGCATCAGGTGTGGGAAATGATGAGCAGAAGGAGAGGAAGGCCACAGGCAGTCGGAGCTCGGCTTTGCTGTCTGCTTTCTGTTACATTGCATGCTACTTTTTTTTTTTTTTTTGAGACAGAGCCTCAAGCTGTCACCCTGGGTAGAGTGTCGTGGCATCTCAGCTCACAGCAACTTCCAATTCCTGGGCTCAAGCGAGTCTCCTGCCTCCACCTCCCAAGTAGCTGGGACTACAGGCGCCCGCCACCACGCCCAGCCATTTTTTGGTTGCAGCCGTCATTGTTGATTGGCAGGCCCGGGCTGGATTCGAACCCGCCAGTTCAGGTGTACGTGGCTGGCGCCTTAGCCCGTTGAGCCACAGGCGCCAAGCCCTGTTTTTGTTTTTTTAACCCCAGTGGAATAGGACAACATCCCCGCCGCTCCCTGCTGTGTTTGTAGGGGAAAGAGATGGCTAGATGGCATCGTGGGTAGGAATAGGATGGGGCAGGCCCACTTTCAGCCTGTTTCTCCCTTCAGTTCCGGGCAGTGGTGACTAGAGGATAAAAGTGCCCAGGTCTTGCAGGGAACTTGGTCTGTAGGAACGGTGGTCAAGATGCTTGTTTGGTTCCCAACGTCCAAAGTTGTCTCCACTCCCAGATTCATTTTGCCTGCAGGTGAAATACTAGGAAGGGAAGGAGGTCAAATTCTCCAACCGGCTCTGAGGCATCCTGCTGCCCCAGAACTAAGAAGGGAAACCTCACCGCAGGAACCCCCCTCTGGGACTGTGTAGGGGAGTCCCCAGAGTACAGTTCCAGATTGTCTTCGGTCTGGATTGTTCAGACACGTGGGCCCAGCACAACGTGCTTCAGCATGTTCGTGTGCAAATCTCTGAAAATGAGTAAATGTTAGATGAGCCGTGGAATTTTGGTGGTTATCAAGCCCCTCACGCCCTCAGGTGGCCTTTCAGCCTGTCCACCCCACTAAACTGGGAGAGCGGCAGGGGAGTGTGGAGCAGTTGAGAGCGCAGATCTCAGCGCTGGAACCCCTTCTCAAGTCCACCGGGTATGGTCGTGTGCCCTTGGGCAAGTTTTAATCTCTCTCTCCTTTAATTTTCTTTTTCTACAAAATGGAATTTATAACCATACGCATCTCAGAGGACTTTGTGAGGATTCCCATGTGGGAAATGCACGTGACGCATTTAAACCGAGGCTGCCACCAGAGCTTGCTCAGTGAGCACCCTGACTATGGCTGCTGTTGCTACGATGTGTTTCAGAGAATGGAACTTGGGGTAAGAACTGATTTGAAGAAGTTTTTGGAAAAAGGTTTAGACCTTCTAATTTTGAGTTCTTTCCCTGATTTCAAGGATGGAGTTCTGTCCGTGGTAGAGGTAGTGTAAGGTCTGAGGCCCCTGATGCCCAGTCCATGACCTGTCTAGCACATCTCCCCCAGCGCCAGCCCAGCTCCCTCTCAGCGCTAGTTGGAACCCCTTGCATTGCCAGCTAGAGAAACCAGTTCAGATTGGCTTATGGAGCATGGGCACTCCTGTATCCAGGTCTACAAGCTCATATCTCCTTGGCGTACCAGTCTCCTCACCATCCCTGGGAAAACTCTCTCTTAAATAAACCAAAAACTCAATGACTCAGTCTTGTGCTCTTCTTGGCCCAGTGTGCGTGATTGTGCATGCATGTCTGCGTGTGAGTGTGTGTGTGCATTTCTGAGCCAGTTATTGTGGCCAAGGGGCCCAGGTTCTCTGCCTGGCCAGGTGGGACTCAAGTGCCCAGTGCCGGAGCTAGAGATGGGCGGCGAGCTGGCCGTCCCCACATGCTGCTGTGGTTATGAGTACAAGAGAAGACGTTCGCCAGAGAAAAGTTGGGGAGAGAGGAATGGTTGTCGGGAAGGCAGAAGTAATAGAGGTCCTCCTTATTTTCCCAAATCGACTCGACCCCAGATAGAGCTGAATACAAAGTAAACAGTTCTATAGCTGAAAGAGTCGACGGGCTGCGTTTATGTTACCACACTGCTCACTGCTGGCTCCATCCGATTCTCCCCCGCCCCCCGCTTCCCTTGATGGTGGCCCTGCCCACATGGCTGCTGCTATCTCTCTGTCATAGAACAAAAGATAGAGATTACAAAGAGGGCGATTTTTAAAATCAGTGCCTTCAAACTTCAGAATGAACTGGGAAGATATGGCATGGAACATGTACATGAGTCTGTCAGTATTTAGTTATAATTTGAGTGTTGAACTTTTGAAATCCTCTGGGAATACAGAATGTTGCTCCATGACTGTGCAGCGGGATGAGCTTTGGAGTGAGAGGCCCCAGTGGGAGGTTCCATTCCTAGTGCAATTCCAAGTAAAGCACTGGCCTTGACGTCCCTAAATAAATCGACCTCAGTCTTGGAAGTTGTATCTGTCCCCATGAGACATTATCACAATTAGGCTGACTTAAAGTGTTCCAGTAACAGTTTAGAAGTCAGACCAGACACCAAGCAAACAGAAGCAGAAACTTCCCCTGGAGGGTCCTCAATTGTGGAATTTTCTCTGCCTGTCCTGACGGGTAAAGCTGTAGTGAGAAAAACCTTTTTATTATGGTGAGTTACTGATGCTAATATATGACAGTCAATGTTATTTGCTATCTATTTTAATTAAACATTATTTTGCACTGGCTCCCTGAAGAGTCTGCATCACAAAAAAAGAAAGCATAATTTCATAAACAACTAAACAAATACTTGCTTTGAGCATTGATACCACTTGAAATCTCTGCATTTTAGTAAGTTTGTTATAGACCAGCGGTTCTCAACCTGTGAGTGGCGACCCCTTTTTAACAATGGAAATAAGTTGCAGCATTAGGAAGGTTGAGAATTACTGTTCTAGACGATTGCAAAGACAGCTATTTGCACTTATTTGTGCATGAGTAATTCCTCCAGTTTCCTTGGAAGTAAAGCCAAAGGCAGACATCGGCTGCTTCTCTGCACATTTCTATGTGTACACAGGGATCTATAAATATGAATGCTCCAACTTTCAGAGTTTGAAAATAAAACGACCAAATATTTTTTTCAATGAAACTGGTCTTGCTTTTAATTCATACTAGCTCCGCAGAAAACGTGGAACACTGCAAAACCACCCTAACAATCACGTATTTCTTGGGAAACATCAGCATAATTAGCCCTTTCAAGACGAGAATAAAATTGTACTGGAAACCTCTATTTGAAATACGGGGAAGCCAAATACCTAATTACAGGAATGCATTCTTTTCCTCTTGCTTTGATTTCCTGGCAAACCGTCTTTTATGCCTTTGTTCCCCTTCAATGACCATAATAGTCTTGGCATAAACCTTGCTAGGTAAGTGAGAAAATCTCCTGAGTACTTCTTCTTCTTTTAGAAGATAGTCTTAGAAATAACCAAGTCAGTGGTTATTCTCCTTGGAGGGCTATCCCTGGAAAGTGAGAGGGAGTCTTTCCTCGGCTACACTCCCCTCAAACATTTCTATCTCTTGTCCTTCCTGCCAGTCCCAAGAAGGTCAGTGCCCTTGAATCTTTCCTTCCTCATTTGCAATCCCTTCCAGCACAGGAAAGGGTTATTCTCAATGTACACACTAGGGTAGGCTTGCAAGGTAAAGGGAGATCTTTGAGGGCTCTAGGGAGCTAGAAGACTCTCTTGGAAAAGCGTAAGCTGGAGGTTTTCCCTCATCCAGGAGCTTTATGTATTGTCTATGAAATGAGATGTTTTGTCCCCTAGTGAGAAGAATTCCTCTGTGAGCAGATTGGGGAAATATCTGCATGTCAGGAATCCTTACCTAGGAGAAGGGAAACCAGAAGAAAGAATAAGAGAAGAATGATAAATACAACTGGTGGAAGCTGGGATTTCCAAATGATTGCTCCGGTTCTCTAACTATAGCCCTTGGGGTTAGGAGTTAAACACCCACTTCACATCGGGCTTAATGACTGCCCTCAGGGAAGAGTTGTTCTGGAAGATTGGATTGGGTCTTGATTTGCCACTGAAAGTGATTGGAAGGAACAATTATGCTCTTTAATACTCTAGTCCCATTTCATGATTGCAATACCAAAGATATATCTGATTCTTTTGGTAATCAGATATTTTTTTTAATAAAAGCTCATTTTACATATTATGGACATTTTAATGGAAATGGAAAGGCAAATTAGTAAGAATATTTGAACTTGAATTTGCTTTATAGGAAACCACTCATTTAGAATTCCCTTTATTATTATTTTCTTAAATATATGATCATGTTGCAAAATTTTAAATAAAAATTATGTCTAAAACATGTCTTGAGACATAGAATATCATCCATAGCAATTATCTTTTTTTCTGGAAACGATTTGAAAAGTTGTCAGCATGTCTTCTTTCCCAACTAGTGGCTTTTTGAAGCACTTAGGATAAAATCCAAAATGACTTACCATAATTTGTCAGGACTTCAGTGTGTGACACACTTACTCTTCAGCCTTTGCCCTAGTCTCCTATTTTAGGTACCATGGACTTCCTTCTGCACCTGGGGCGCACCCTGCTTTTTCTTGTTTGTGGAAGGTTGAATGTGTTTTTCATCCTGAAACACTCTTTGCCCACCGTTCACCTGGTAAGCTCCTACTCACTTTTTAGTCTTCAAGAAACACCCTATTCTCCCCAGACCACAGCAGCGATTGATGCCTTTGTTGTTTATGTTAATGTTTTGTCCAATTTTTGGTGCCCTCTTCTTGTCTCATCCTGTTCTGGTTATTTGTTCAATATCTTTCCTTGTCATGAATGTAAGCTTCCTGAAAACAAGTCTTAGGATTTAGTTTTTCTGTTTTTTGTTTTCCTCCTATTGGGCACTATTAGCACTAGCCTGTTGACAGGGAGGAAGCCATACTCTATAAAATAATTTAAAGAGCTTTATTCTGGGCCAAATTTAAGGACAATGACTCAGAGCTACACCCAAGAAGCCTTAAGCAAGTAGATTTGCAATGGTGGGGTTACAGTTTGGTTTTGTACATTTCAAGGAGATAGGAATTACAGGAAAAGTCACAAATCAATACATCGGCACACATTGGTTTGTTCCCAATAGGTGTGACATCTCAAAGTGTGTGCGTGGATTTAAAGATTCTTTAGCTGACAATTGGCTAAAAGGGTTAGGCTTGTCTAATAGGCCAGGAGTCAGGGAAAAGGATTTCTAAGCTAATCCAAGGAGACCTCTAAGAAGGGGAGGGGGGAATAAGACATGTGTGATGTCCTTCCCATGGCCAGCAACTCAGATTAGGGCATCCCTTCACCAAGAGAGGGTCCAGTAAGTCAGCCACTGGTGGGGGGAACTTAAGATTTTATTTTATTTCACAAGCCTCAGCACATAATACTCATTTAATAAATATGTATTGAATAATTGCATGCCTGTGACTGCATGTAAGACTTTTCATTAACACCCCCTCCCCAGTAAGCTGCATTATTTGTGTGAGAGTTAAGGGTCAGAAAACTACAAATTAAAAGCCATAATGTCCTTTTCAATGTAATTAGCTCAAAATAGTCTCCATTTTCTTTCAAGTGGGACTTCAAGAAGCTTCCTGACTGCTCACCGTGACTCCTGGTAGTTACTTCCAAGACCACCAGTGTGAGCCTAAAAATATGCCAGAAAGGGTTTGACTCATGGTGGTCCTTTTCTCTGGTCTATTCTGGAAACACTGATCTCACAGCCCTCCTTTCCCCTGCCCCCATTAAAGTATGGCCCAGTAAGCAGGTAAAGCGGACTCTTCAGGGCTAACAGAGACATTCAAAGTTCAAAGCAAAACCAGGTGACCACAGCAGGTAGGAAAGTGGTCAAGAGACCCATGTGCTTGAACAATGACTTTGTGTTCTCAAAAAGTGTTATAACAGGGTCACAGACTGCCTTTTCTACCCTTAACCCTAACCAACTCCTGTTGCTGGTATTGAGATAGACACAGCAGCGCATCACCCACAGACCCCCTGAGGCCTGCTTATAAGGAGGGACTGTGATGTTTTTCTTGAAGGCTATGCAATCTGGACCCTGCACCTGATTCCCCACCCCAGACACGCACAGCCTGCAGCCTTTGCCCTCATAATCTCCTGTTCCCCAACCTGTCCTCTGAACATACTTTATTTGCACTGATGCCTCCGTCTCCCCAATCTACAAATTGCTTTCAGAACATAAAGTTCTTCATGCAGCCACAGATCTCACAGTCTTTTGTCAACACCCCCCAAAGCCTGACTTCAATTAGGTCTAGATAGAATGGTCCAGAAGTTTTGACAAACCTGCAAATAAAGCTTAGACTGAGCAAAGAATTCTCAGTGCCCTTGTTTTGATTATAATGATACCAACTCCCAAGAGAGCCAGAATATAATATATTAGCCAAACTTCAGTCAATCTTGCTTGTCCAACTCGGAGATCATAGGAAGGCTGTTGCCAAGTGAGTAGCTTGTCATGTAGAGCCTGTGAATCAGGCCAGTTTCCTGCTCTTTCCTTTTGTAGAACAATGAGACATCCCATTTTCAAAAAGACCCAGTTTAGTCCTGTTTTATCTCATTGTTTCCCCAGTCTTTGCTAAATAGTGTTATGCCAACAAGAACTTTCCATTTGTCTTCAAAGTTTGTTCTAGTTCTAGTTATACAGTTTGATTTTGGACTATTACATTGTTTAATGCATAATTAACATTTAAAGATTATTTTATTAACTTTTTAGCTTCTAAAATGTTTTTTTTTTTTTTTAAATTTTTGTAAGACAGAATTTATTCACAGAAAAGAAAGAAAAGAATACAGGAAACATTAAGGCATCTGTTAGAGGGAGAAAATTCTAGTGGGGAGAGAGAAGCTCTCTCCGTTTCTCTCCCAGTC